>VWZD01010537.1:51013-96035 GCA_013396695.1 Sakesphorus luctuosus
TTTATTTTTCAATGAACATGAATAGTGCCTTAACAGTATTGTTGTAGAAGTCTCTATTTCATTATTTTAAATGAGAAAAAAGGATACAAACAACACGTATTGGATATCTGTATCTTGAGAAATTGTAATTTCCATCTAATTTTATCATTAAAATACTTCAAGAATAAAAAGTTATTTTCATAGACTAGTTTATCATTCTGTTACTATTTTAGAAGTAAAATGAATTTAAAGATCACCTTTCATGTTGAGTAATTGCTGTTTCTTCCCCTATTATGTTTGTAATCAGACTCTAAAGCAAAAATACAGAGTACATAATAAACAGTTCTCTTTATATTGTTGTTCTGTAAGAACAGTTGCAAAAAGTCACAAAATACTGGGTTTTATATATAGATAATTGTATTGAAAGACTTTTTGGCAGTGTGTTTCACCTACGAAAAGCAAATACTCTGTGCAGTTTTGTAAAACAAGGGGGAGTAAGAAGAGTAGAAAGGTGTATTTGAAAGACAGCTGAAAATTAATTTGGATTGGAGTTCTCACTCTGGTAACTGAAAAACTAATTTTAAAAGCACTTGTTTGTTTTATTTAGGCAATTTGGTTTCCTACTGTAGTTTTCAAATTCATAGTTTATTCCCATTATGCCATTTTATGATGCCATTATTATTCTTTGCAGGAAACTTCAGATCTAGTTCCCTAATACATTGCAACTGTAATCAGTAAAATCCCAGTGTCTCAGAATAAGCTAGACTATGAATGTGGCAGTGTCTTCCAAAGCTGTGTTTACTCTTGCCACATAAAAGTGCTGTGCTATTTACACATTCAGAAGGAGCAAAGTATTCAACTGGCTGTTCTAGCCATGACATGTTCCCAAGGTAGCTGATATGCAGAAGGAAAATATGGAAGTATGTGTTGGAAACCCCACATATTGATGACACCACAGATCACATTTCTTCAATAATTCGTTATAGTTGCTATTAGGTATTCGAAGTGAGAAACCAGAAGGTGGTGAAACTCCAGATGGGCAATGGGTTGTGCAGTTTCTTTATGACTGGCATGATCCACTGAAGAGTCACCACGTTTTCACCTGGAACAGTTTTAGCAAAATTTCAGTGTCCACAGCATTGAAGTCAGTGATGCCTCAGAAATGGATGTGTCATAACTGCCTCATGGAACAATATCCAAGAAAACAGTTCCATATAAATCTTTGTCTGAGGGCTGGGTAATGTTTCTTTCATTTTTTTTCTCAGCCCATGCTCAATATTTGTAATGTCTTTACCCCAGCAGATGTCTTGGCATAGGCCCTGCTGCCTAAACCAGAACTCCACTTTCTTTTTTGTAAAGATGCATGCCTTGCAATCAGTTTTAATTCTTCCTTATGAGACCTAGCATGATTCTGAGGTCAGAGTTTATAAGTGAGCTCACACTTTTCATCCACAGATGGTCCTAAGGTGAAGGTCAATAGGTCACAGATTCCTGGTGCACTTTGTACTATGTAAGTAATGCATAGTCATAAGAAATTGCTTCACTTGCTTTACATGTCTTAAAACTCCTAGGAAAAATCCAAGGGCTGTATGTACCTGTACAGAATAACTATCAGAATTAGAACAACATGTGAGATCTTAGTAAGTCTACGCTTTGTAGGAGAAAACATTTATGTTTTTTCCTATTTACATTCAGATTCAAAACTGTGGATGCTGCCTTAAAAATTATTAGAAGTCAAAAAATGTGAAAGAATATGTGTTGTCTTCCTATGGTAAGCCTTGCTTCTGAATGTTCCATTTATGTCAGGTGATTAGATGAGCTAGGAAGTCAGTTTGTCTCAGTTTTATTTTCTATGAACTGAAAATAATTTTTTGGCAGTCTGAGGTACTACCTCTATGTTGTAATGTAACTGCCTGCCTGTCTTGATGCAGTCTGTCTTCTGGGTACCAAGTAGCCCACTGGCAGATATCTCAATCCCTCATGGGTCTTGTGAAGGATTCTGCCACACAGGTCTGAGTTATGAATGGCTTAGCTGTATGATTTTTAAATACATGTAATGTTTTTAAGTACTATCCAAATCATCAACTCTGCATTTGTTTGCTTATGAGACTATGAATCAAAATAAGGTAAGTTCACCACCATTTGCCTGAGCATTTCCTTTCTCCAGGCATCTGAGGTACGGTTTTTGAAGAAAAACATGCTGAGACCAGCTTTGTAGTTGGTACAGCGGGTTACCTCTTCCCATAATTTGGCTTTGTTTTTCCCTTGGGAGTTGATGTAGTCTCTTTCCAGGTAGATAATTCTGGGAAGGTCTGGTAGCATAGTACATTAAATTACTCCTAAGTAATATGTAACTACTTTCTTTAGCATCCAGAAACATTTTGTCATTGCTGCCTACACATTGCAAGTGCACAGCTTGTGCAGCCTGATTCTCCTGTCTTTCCTTGCATTGTGTTTCTGTTTGTGCCATGTAGCTCTGAAATGCTAACAGATAATCTGTCCAGCAATGAATGCATCTGCATGGGATGCAGTACCATGAGGAATGCAAAATCACTTGGGACTGAGGAAAGTATGAGTCAGATCCTTTAACCAATGAGATTAATTTAAATACTTCTCATTTGTAAGTAGTAGTACTCCTGCTATTTGGGAATGGTAAATTTTGAAGCTTGAAATTCAGTTTGTTAACATTTGAAGGAGTAGACACCCATCTTAGGTCCTGTGAAAAGGAAATGCTAGACAATTGAATGCAATTTTAATCCCCAAACTGGGCTTTTCTGGTGTTTAATCCATAATAGCCAGATTGTACATGAGATCTGTATTTATCTGTAGTTTCATTTTTTCTACAAAATGATCTTTTAAGAGATTATGTAGGTGTTAAATAGTGCAGTTTTAGTCATGTATTACTAACACAATAATTTTTTTTTTTACTACTAGTTTTGAATTAATTTTTGTGTGATACATACTTTGAAACTTACTTTAGAACCCAGATCAGTGAGTTTAATTCAACAGGACTATCTTATTTTAAATTCAGGACTTCAGTATCTCTGTGGTGGTATTCAGTTCATTAGTACTGCATTGATCTATATTTTGTAAGGAATAGTGGTCTCTAACCACAATTTTTTTTCATTACAAATTTTTTAAAAATATCCTTATGTGTGAATATTACTGTTTCATTTACAAAATGACATCTGTAGTGAGGTCCTATGTTATTGTTTTCTCCTAAAAATTTAAATGGGTGAGTGATCATGGCTTATTTTTTGATTCATTTTTATAGGCTGATTAGATAACTTAGCTGTTTCAGGTTGTGTCATATCTTCATTCCTTGAATTCTGTTACCACATCATGAAAAGATGAAGAAATTTGTTGGTAATGTAAGAAAAGTTACCGTTTTAACAAACCAAATTCTAATGCCTCTGAAAGTGTACTGGAGAATAAAACGATCCCAAATAGTCAGTTGATAAACCTACTTTTTAAAGAGTTTCTGTATCCATTTAAGATAATATGACCAAGTGGAGGGATCTGTCAGCAAAACCTGAGAGCCTGGAGGAAGTGCGGTGTCCCGTCTCTGCAGAGCCAAGTTAACTCGTAGGGATAGCAGGCTTCTCTGGTTACAGAGGTTCAGTCGCCCCTGGCAGAAGCTCAGTGAAGCTGGTACATATTGACTGACTGCTTCCTGCCATCTCCCTCTAGAAGTGTCATATCTCTGTGGCTCAGGGCCCAGTTTAAAGCCTCCTAAAGGGGTATGTGCCCAGGCATGCTTCCAGTGCTGCAACAGCACAGGTACTGTGGATGGCTTCAGTACTTTTTTGTGGTGATGAACCTGCTGCACTCCATTCAGCTAGTGCTGTTGCTTAGCATCCAGGCTTGCTTCCTTGCTCTTTCCTGCCTTTTGTTGGACCTTAAAGCAAAGGGAAGGGATATACTGCAGGAGAGATTCACTTCTGCTGGCTCCCAGCCCAGCATTAAGCATTGCCCCAGCAAGCTGACTTGTCTGCTTCACATCTCTCCTTTCTCTGCAAGCCCACATGTCTGCGTGACTGAAAGGTGAAAGACCAAAATCTTGCTAATTTTAATAACACCAGCAACATCGTAATGAAAATCTTACTCTGTAGCTTTTACATGTCTGGTAGCATGCAGCAAATCATACTGTCTTTAATCCTCTCCCTGGCAAAACTCCCACTCACTTCAGTGGGAGTTAGTTTTGTCTGGGCATGACCAGAGTTGGAATTTCAGGTTTTGGTCCTGCATTAATTCTTCAGCAAGAAAGAGAAATGGATTTTATAGATTTTCATTTAAAAATTATGAAGACATGAAACTGCCATTCTCTATAGTGTAGTGGTACAAATATGGGTAATTACCTTTTTGGCATTGCCTCTTGGGAGTAATACAGATAAATTACTTTAACCCATTCCTAACATAATTCATCTGCAGCCATATATCATAGATGCTACCTTTCAGTGACATAACTAAATGCCACAAGTAAGTGCCACAGCAGCAGGAGACTGCATTTTCCAAAAAGGTTGTCATCATTCTTAATAAAAAGACAGCAGTCCTGATTCCACTGTCATTTATAGTGATTTCAAACAATTGTCAATATAATAACTTACTCCTGGTTGATATTAAGATGAAGGGAATTAGACTCTTGGTATTGCTATTTCACTTTTTCTGTTCTTAGGATTTCATTCTGATTTGACAAGAGCAGTAAGGTGCAGAAAAACCTTTTGGTGAAAATGGATTCTTTGTTTCTAAATTCACATTCTTTCTAAAGACTGTGAAAATTAAAAACTTAAAGTTTACTGAAATTACAGTGTTAGAGATGTGATGACATCAGAGAATAAAATACTGATTATGGTCTTGCACTGAAGTCCATTTCTTGGTTATCTAATATTGGTGTGCTTGAAGTGAGAGTGTGCATTTTTCATGCCCATGGGAAGTGCACATGTCTGCTTTTTGCAGCTTGGTCCCTTCAGACCTGTTTGTGTATGACCATTGCTGATGATGCCAATTTTTAATCTACTCCATGCAAGAGGATTGTGGCTGTGCATGGTTTGCTGTTTTGGTTTTGTTTTTTCCTTGCAGTCTCTGAAGGCAAGAAGATTATTTTTGCAGATCAGTTCAGAGATGCACTAGTTAGGAAAGTTTATAAGGTTGTCTACTTCAATTGGTTCTAATGCTGTGCTTGTGTTCATTAAATTTCATATGGAATTACAAAATTCTTCTCCTTTGTGGCATTTGCTTTTAATGGTGGTCAGGAATAAGGCTATGCTATCAGCTTCCTTTAGCAGTTCCTTTTTGAGAGAATTTGATTTTCATGCAAATCTGTTCTGATAAATCTGTTGCTAAGAAACGGCCATGACTGAATTTTCGATAAAAGAGGACACTAGACTGAGAATAAATGAATGTCATCCTAAAATACTTGAGCTCAACAAGTACTAATGCTATTTAGTCCTAATGAAAAAATTACATCACAGGAGGCCATGAGGTTGTTAGAGAAAGAGGGCACAGATGAGCCAGGTGGTCAAGAGAGAAAATCAGTTAAGGAGAGGCAAAAATTTTTCATCAAGAAAGAAGTGAGTAAAGAAGCAGAGGAGGACTATCAGAAACATGCTAAGGGAGAACATTTGGTAAAATATGCAGAAGTAGTAGAAGTAATTTATGAAAATACTGTGTGCAGCATCCTGGAAAAAAAAGAAACACTGCTGTATTCAGAGCTGTGCAGAGTAGAAGCAGTGATGCTTCCAACATTCTCGCAAAACCTCATTGTGGTGTCATGACCAGTTTTGTGATCAGTTTCACAATTAATTAATCCATTTTCAAATCTGCTGTAACAAAACTGCCAGAATTTGGTTTGTAGCATAGCCAGTTTGGGGATAGCAAGCTAGCTGGTGTGTTGCAAATAGCTTTGAGTATACAGCATTTTCCTGCTTGCCATAGCAGCAATTTCAAGAAAGCTGGCAGAGGAGAGGTGACAGGAAGAATCTCCAGCAGATGAGGTATCATGTGGCAGGGAGGAGGTGTCTGTAAATGGCAGTAGAGGTTTAGCATACAAAGGCAAGTCAGTCAGTTCATACAGCTAATCCTATAGCTTGAGAGTGATGCTGCTGGGATAGAAATTTGACATGTTACTTTTCTCCCCATGAATGTCAGTTGCTCCACTGTAATGATTTTTAGATCTGCACTTCAAGAGGATTTGAGTATGTGAGCCTTCACTGCCTTAGAAGTTGTGCTTAGGGAAAGAAAGTTGTTGGAAGGCAATTCTGCATCTTTGATTTGAAGCTGCATTAGCAGGGATATTCTCCAAACAGTCTGTTCAGCTCTTTCCCATCTCCAAAGGTGAACTCTTTCTTAAACAATGTCCTCAAAGACGTAACTGAGCATAATCCAGAAGGCTGTAACAATGCAATATGATTGCTTTTCTTTTCCTTATTATGTCTTGGGGGTGCACAGAACAATCAGGTGCTAGAATGGGTCTATTAGTAAGACTGTTCCATTTTGGAGAACAAAGCAGACAGAGACTTCACATGGACATCACAAGTATTTTTAGTGATACATGGTTACTGAGCACCAAAAATCTTCTCAGAAGAACATTCTGGCTGGTCTCTTGCTGGCCAGCAAGGTTTTCTAACATGGACCATGATCTGTGTTTAAAGGCCTGGCACAGATACAGTTGCTAAGTTCTTTGGGATCAGATTCTGTAGAAAAACCCCCGAAATTGCTGCTGTGACAGAGACAAAAAACGGAATCAGTTTCACTGTTGCCAAGTAATCTAATATAAATTGGAATTAAAATGTCAGGCGGGAATGTTCAGGAAGGAAAGTAAGCTCCCTTTTGCTTTATGCTCACTAGGGCTGATTTTGTACAGCCTGTGTTCTGAGCTGAAATCTCCTATCTTTCAGCCACCCCCTTTGGAAGGCCAGATACTACCTCTATAGCACGCAAAATTTGGGTCATCAGTACCCAAAACCTGTTTACCTGAGAAGAGAGCAAACTACTTGGCAAGAAGTAGATGGTGAAGTGTTAGTTCCCCATCTTCCCATTGTCAGGTGCAGGTGGGCCTTGGAATTGAGTTTGTATAACCTGTTTTCCAGGATGGCAAGTGTTTTGAGATGAAGAGGGAGCAGTCCAAGTCACTGCAAGTTCATCTAGTTGGCCTGCAAGATCATCTTAGTGAGAGCTAGGTAAACAGCAAAGCCATCTTGTTTGCAATTTGAGCATGATGTTTGGGCTGATCATGTGTAATCATTTATTTTTGCTTCTTTGTAGATAGTCAGGTTTAAGGTTAGCTAATGTGGTTGTAAATGTTACAGAACCATAGACTATTCTGAGTTGGAAGGGACCCACAAGGATCATTGAGTCCAACTCAAGTCAGTGGCCCATACAGGGGATTGAACCCATAATCTTGGTGTTATTACAACCAAGTTTTAAGCAACTGAGCTAAACTGTTATGCTGGAATGTTTGTTGAGAACAAATTGAGAGATGTATTTCCATGTAGTGTTGGCTTCATAACTTATGCAATTTTGGGGGCCTGTAATAATCTCACACTGACAAAAAGTGAGAAATTATACAAGACTTTCTGTTACAATGTCATGTAGTTAACACTTCCACTAATGAAAGCTGTTCAGAAATAATAACTGAAAAAAATTGTACTTAAAGAATGCTATTAAATAATGTGTGTTCTAGTGGAATAACCTACAGTAGTACAGCACTAGTGTTCTTCTCACCCAGCTAAACCTATTTTTGTTCTGCAGGCTGGAAAAGTGACCTTCTAATGCACTGAAATGTATGAGATTATCCATTGAGATATCTTATGTATTTGTTGAGCTCTGGGCTTCCTTCACTTCTGAATAGACATAAAACATTTGAAGACCCTAAAGCGTTTCCCATATGATCACTCAAAGTCTACCTTTGTGTCATTATGAAAGTTTAGGGCTTAAAGGGAATCTGGGAGATTCTTCCCTTCCCTAAGGCTGTATCAACTATGCCTGAGTTTTTTCCAACAGAGAGTTTCCTCATGGGGCTTCAAGATCTCCAAAAATGGAGATTTCTGAGCAATTCCAGTGCCTGGGAATGTCTTCCCAACACCTTACCTTAGCCTTTCTTGATTTATTTTGCCATGGAACTTTTCATTCCTATCCAGCCTAGGTGTGCAATAGAAATTGTACCCATGCATTGGACTGCTATCCTTGTGTACCTCCTCAGACCTTGGCCTCAGATAAATCCCAATTCTTCTGTTTTTCATCAGTGTCTGAGTATGTCTAGATTTTTCCATAGCATGTTTTCAGCTGATTTGCTTCAGTGGAAGAGGCCTGTAGATGGTATCTCTGTACTTCCAAGAAATAATCTGTGAGGCTTTGAAAACAATGAAATAGTGTCATTATTAATGTTTTGTTCCGTTTGTTGGTTTGGGGATTTTTTAAAGGCCCCAAAACAAATACAAGTTTAAAATCACAGAGCTTTTCTCTACAGTCTAACGTATCTGCCTTATCATCTAACCATGTCTAACTGAACAGAATTTGAATTATTGAAGTTAACGACTCCCAATAGCTTTGTTCTTTCAGGTAAAGACTGACTGCCAAAGCAGCATGAGGAAACTTGTGTTGCTTCTGTACACTTTGTAGTTATCTTCTGGACAACAGAGTACCTAATTTCCTGCCCTAGGAATGGGAATTCTAACACTTGAATTATCTATGAGAAGTCTGGGTGGAAGTGATTGTTAATTAAATAGTTTTTAAATTAAATGAAAGGCAACAAGAATTTAATTTCAGGTGAATTATTATTTTTTGCTCAATGCCAACAAGAGCATTCCAGCTGATCTATTTTAATATTGTGGTGATTTTTCACTGTAGTATATTTGAAGGATTGTAATTTTACCCCTGTTTCCAAGGTGCACAAAGCTGCAGGTGACTATAATGAATGTTCTTGATGATTTATATTAAAAAAAGATAAATGTTTCATTCTTTCTTATTTTCTGCTGCCTTGTATCCTTCTTTGGCTGATGTATTCTTATTGATGAATATGCCACATCCCAGCTAGGTTTTTGTCTCAGGTCTGTGTTTCATTTAAGCTGCAGACACAGCAAACATGTCCACAAAGTAGTGAATAGCTGTAGAGCCACCATTTATCCTACAGCTGCAGGAGGGCTGTGAGTCCCAAAGGGCTCTGTGGTTCAACAGTTGAGGCTGCCAGGTCCTCCCAGTTTCTGGTCCTGACTTTTACAAAGATCTCTGGGTACATCAGTGAGCCAAAGAGTTCTTCTGCTTTCACATTGGGAATAATAGTAGCACATACCTCACTGAGTCTGATCTTTGAGGATTTATTGGCTATGGTGCTTAGGAGTTCGAAGGAGTTCACATGCCAGATTGCAGCTGTGAGATTTGTTACACAAATGCCTTCCATTCTGGCTGAAAGGAGAAAGAAATTGGCACCTTAGTGACATGGACTGAGGTTTTGCTGATGGCATACCAGGGGAGAGCTGGATCCAGAGTGAACCAAGGGCAGAGCCCTTTCGTCCTGTACAGACAGTACTAACCAATCCAGTATATATTAGAGTCTGCATTCTTTTTAGTACAGGCTTTGCAGTGCTGCAAAGGAGGTTTCTTGAGTAAACTGTGTTCCCACTCTATCCCAGACCAATACACCTGTGTCTTTGTCCCTGCACTCCGTAGGCTGCATGACTTTCAGGGAGTGACTTGAATTATGAAGGTGTCCCCTAGGCTACCCAAGGGAGTCCTTCCTTGCAGAAACAATTGCTCTAGGCTTGTGTGTGAAGGGATGCAGGAATACGTGCATACAGGGGCATAGATGAGGTTCTGAGGAGAAAGGCAGCTGAAAGGAACTGGCTGGGATTCTTTCACAGTCAGGCACCAGAATAAAATCAAAGAAAACAAATATGCAGCTGTGGTTCTTAGATTCAAAGCCACAACAAAAAAGCTCTGATGAAATATTGAGTGGCTAAAATCTGTGCGCAGTCATGTTGGTGGAAATCACCCAAACTGTGTGTCTGTTCCTCTATAGAGGAGCTAGGCATTTGAAATAAGTTTTCCTGAAAGAGGAATGTATGATTTACAGCGAAAGCATCTTGACACCTAGCAGCACTGAAATTTGGTACTGTGAAGGTGAATATCATACCTGTTGTTTCATTAGTCTCAAAGGTATGCATTACTTATATTATTCTGTGTGAGAATGAAGACAATCCGGGACTGTAGGTTACTTGCTCTGAATGAAAGGGATACAATGACAACAGAGCAATTTAGTATTCTTGTGTAGCTGTAACAAATGAGGAAAAACTAAACATTGATTTTTCACATTAAAACAAAAGCAAACTACCTTTTATTCTTGATCACCCAAATCAAACACTGCATCGAATTGGTATGGTTTCATCATGTTCTGCTATAGTTGTAAATGAACAGACTGGTAAGGGCTGCTTCTTGAGTTTAAGCCATGACTTTCTGCTGCTTACTCCTTCAAGAGACCTTCAAACAGCCTCCTTACTTCTGTTATTCAGAGAATGTTAGAAGTGCATGCTGACAGGGAACAGAGGCATTTGTCTGCTGGGTGTGAGGATGTTCTCCAGCTCTCGATTCTGGTTCCCCTGGCTTCCTGAGAGCATTATCTTGGATGGGAACTGAACCTCTTGGGCAGTGTCAAAAAAGATTTTCTCATCTCTTATATCAAGAAGCAATAGAATACAAGCTTAAACAAGCACTGGTGGGTGCAAATCAGTTAAACAGATTGATGATACCTGTCAGAAGATGTGAAATTATTTATCCACTAAACACCCAAGTCTGGCAACTCTCAGTTCTCTGACTCACAGACTAAATGTCTAACAGTGTGATTTTTGGCTCAATTTGCTCCAGGATAGAAGGACACACACTTCTTGAGCTGTGCAGAGCAGTGTGCTTCAGCAGTATGGGCTTGAGTATAATACTGTTTAGGATGATCATATGTTTTCTTCACCACAGACAAAGGAGGGTTAACTCACTTATTCTTTTTGCAACTGAGTGGGACAATGACTATAGACATGACTTCACTCAGGCTCAGAGTAACGGCTGTTTTCTGGCTAGCTGGCAAGGATGGGAACATGAGACATGAAGGGTCATTTGGAGAGTGGGGAGAGGCAAGATACGCTATTGCTCCACACAGCTGAACTGTTGACAGAACATGAGAGTGCCTTGCCTTGGGCTTTTCCTCATTAAAAGCATCAGCAGCTGCAAAACAAATACCATCATTTTAATAAGTCCACTCCAGATCTGCAAAACAATCTTAACTGTACTTTGAACAGCTCCATCAAGCAAAGTGAGACTAAACTGTTTCTCTTTGGAAGCTTATTCAGCCATCTTTGTTTTTAATTTTTCCTTGTGTTCTATTTATGCCTTTTAATTCAATTCACTGTATTCAACATGCAGCAGTTTAAGAGATCAGTAATATAAAATAATATTTCTATAATTGCATTGTTTTCTATTATGCTGGCTTTCTTATTCAGTCTAATAGAATTGCATGAACATGATTCAGTACCACAGTTGCGAACAGTTGTTGAACTTAGTAATACAAAGGAACATTCAAAGTAAAGCTTACAGCACCTTAGTCAGAAAAAAGTGTGCCAAGCTGTGACTGATTAGAGGGAATAAAAAGATCACAATTTGAGAGTAGGGCTAAAACATTGACTCTTCCGGTAAGAAAGTTGGATCCTAGCTTGATAACAGGAAAAATTGAATGTCTGCTCTTGCTGAAGCATAAGACTCATCTTTTAATCGTGCAGAAAAGAATAACTTAAAATCTACTGCAAGTAAGGGAATCTCATGGGAAAAGAAATTTTGTGTAAGTGCTTTCAGAGCAGTGTATTTAACTAGTGAAAAAATACACCCCTCTCACAAGGAAAAAGAGAGAAGACTCAGTATGGCCTTGAAATTTGACAGAAGCGGTACTGACTGATGTGGCATGAATTCACTATCCTGCTTTTAACTTGCTCATGTGCTGTTACCATGTCTCAGCACACACTGGGCCCTGTTCACAGGGAAAGTAAGTCAATGCTAGTGCAAGGTCCATTAAAAAATAACACTAGCAGTCAAAGTAATTTTTCTGGAAGGAACCATGTTTATTAAGGCATCACAGTACAAAATGATCTCTGCAAACATTGCTCTTTACATGATCTGCTTTGTAACAGTTGATGAAGTAGATGCGTCCTTGTAAATGCACAAAACTAAAATTGGCTAGTTTTTGTGGCAATTACAACCCCTATTGTTTACCAATGTGCCTGAGCCATTAGTAGTGACTTCAGGGATAATTGGAGTGACCTGTGTTGCACAGAAGTGTGTTGTGAGGAGAATGCAGGATATTGTAGCCTCCAGGAGAACTTGTTAGAGCTTGGAGAGCAAATGAGCAGAGTAGATTGCTTATAACTTTGACACAGCAGGTGAAAGGAGAAGTAGTGGACACAGTGCTTGTTTGTGATAACCTAAGCAAAAGTCTGAATTCATGTGGCTGCAAGATCACTCCAGGTGCAAACAAAACCCAGAGGTTCTTTCTGATTCTGCATTTGAGAGCCTCTTCTTTTTATTTTTTCTTGAGCCTTCTTAGCTGAGAATTATTCACTTTGAGGCTTTTCTGTGCTTTGATATACAGGGGTAAGACCACATGTCTTGGAGCTGTGAGCTCAACCAAGGGAGTTTTACTCTAAAAATATACAAGGCTCCCACAGTGTCCACCATCCAGATTATTAGAAGAGCCTTTATTTTTGGGGGCAGACCCGTGGTGTAATGGAGAGCACTCCAGACTCCGAATCCCAAGGACCTGAGTTCCAGTCTCAGTGGGGACCAGGTTTTCCCTGGCAGTTCAATGCCTTCCTGCCATCTGATCCCATCAGATCTTGGATGCTGAGCAGGGTCAACCCCCAGTTAGTACTGGGTACTGTAGACAGTCCCAAGGACTTCTCTGTCACTGTCCAAGCTTGCTCGGCCATGGCAGATGGACCTTAGGACTTAAACGATGAGGCCAGTTCTGCACACACTGTGCCTCACCTAAAAAAGCCACTGTGCAGGCTCAAAGGGCATACCCACATGGGAAGAGCCCTTCCCAAATCTGAGTTCATGAAGTCTGGCCATACATATACAGCTCTTTTGACACCTAAAGTGAGAGCACCAAGGAGAAATGCTACATATGTTTTCTCAGGAGGCACTTTACTGGTAAGCTTTAGGAAAAATAAGAGTACTTGGCAAAAGTTGAAAGGGTAACATACTACCAGAACAAAGCATTCCACAAAGCATTGACTTAGCATGGCTCACTGGCCCCTCTGGGGCTCCAGAACAGGCTGAGGGTTAGTGGTCTCACTGTGCCAGCCAATCAGAGGCTGGTGATGGTCTCCAGGGTGTGGTGACGGGCATGCTGTAAGACTACCTTTGACTAGCAGTTGCTCTAGGGTCACCCCAGGAGTCTCACCAGGCTGGCATGTGGGACAAGGCATCACCTCACCTCCGTGAGATTCAGCTTGTCCCTTCCTGCTCTCAGATGCACATGACTCAATTGTTCTGTCCCAATAATTGATACAATAATTCAGTGTCTTACAACAGGAAGGTCACGTGGGTTATTGCAGTGGTAGCCAGTAGTCAGAGGTGTTGCTGCAACCAACTACCGAAGGATTACCAGAAGTCTGAAATTGCAAAATAAGTATAGCCCCAACAAATAACAGTGTATATAGGTCTTGGTAGCTTGCATGTTAAAATCACATTAACTCTGATAGTGATAGGAGTGTCATGAGTCATAGAATACAGTGATAGAATGGTTTGGATCTTGGACCCTGGACCTAGATCCAATCCCTTACCATTGTCTGCGACACCTTTCACTGGATCAGGTTGCTCAAAGCCGCATCCAGCCTGGCTTTGAACACTTCCAAGGGTGGGGCATTCACAACTTCACTCTACAACCTGTTCCAATGCCTCACCACCCTCACAGTAAAGAATTTCTTCCTAATACCTAGTTTAATCCCACTGTCTTTCAGTTTGAAGCCTTTTCCTTTTGTCCCGTTACTATATGCTTTTGTAAATAGTTCTGCTCCATCTTTCTTCTAGGCTCCCTTCAGGTACTGGAGGGCCACAATTAGGTCACCCTGAAGCCGTCTAATTTCTAGACTGAACAATCCTTATTTTCTTAGCCTTTCCTGTCATGAAAGGCTGTATTTAATAATCATAAATCTTCTCTTGTCCAGAAATAGCAGCACACCTTGAAAATAGCTTAATTAAATTTTATTTCTTAACCTAAGGAAACTCACATTTGTTGGTGCCACCAAGGTCAAGGATAGTACAAACATGCACTGATCAAGAGGTAGCACAGAAGCGAGTTATATTTCAGGCAGGAGTGTTGGCACTACTGAAGGTAGACTATAATCCAACAACAGCAGTGTTGTACTATCTCCAGTTTTCTGTGGGATATGGAGTAAGAGAAGTTTGCTGTTTCTGCCTGTCCCCATATCATATACTGAAGACAACTTCTAGTTGTTGGAGGTGGTTTGACTTTATTATAGCTCATAAGTTTCAAGTATAATTGGTTTTCTTACATGTCATGACTTTTTTAAAGAGCTACTAGGTGGTTTTTGTACACAGAAGGGATTTTTCTTTGGCCTAGGTGATGCAGAATAGATGGGTCTTTAGCTTAACATCAAAAGAGGTGAAACTCATCCCTGCAGTATATAGCTCACATCTTCTCCAAGGCAGGCTACCATTTTTTGTCTGGCTCCTACTTCTATCTTAAGAATTATTGTCTAAAAATGAAATCAAGGGAAGATTTTGGGCAGCATGTTGGAAGGTGGAGAAGGTCTGTGGAGTTTTCCTAAAAGCTCAGTGAGACTGTGAATCAGCTATTGGCAACAGCTAATGACTACTGACAAGCCATGATTTTCACTCCATCTATGACATTTTGTCTAAAATTTTCAGAACAGGTTTTATAAAAACCAGAAACAGTAAGAGGTGACTGAGTGTAATTACCATACTTATTCTGCTTTTGACAAGTAATTCAGTGACCATGTTTCATCTGGATGAAACCACACTCTAAGGTGATTTCAGAAATGACCCTTCACTTTGAACTCAGTACCTATTCAGAAAAGGACAGCACTAGTTTCTCGTCAGCACAGGTGATGGCCTCATCTTGCATCTCCAAAATGGTTTTGCATTACTTGAATATCATAGCCAGCTGCAGTGCTTGTCTGTAATTGTAATGTGGCTTAGTGAATTCAAAAAATGAAATGTAACTCTATGATGAGCAGATAGTCTGGCAATTAAAAGTCTATGTACATGTTTGCTCACATTGACAAATAAGTCCCAGCGAAGGGGAACTTTGAAAGGATGTGAGCTCAGCTACGTCTGATACACAAAAATTTCCATCTCTTGAGTTCTAATTGTCTTAATTAGAGAAGAAATAGACAGGAAATAGAGTTTTTGAATGCAAACAACTATTCACAAAGATCATTGCATGAGATGTTTACTTGCTAATAAGGGAGGGGGATCACAAAGTGATCCAGCAACAAATTTCCTAGAGTTGAATTTTTCTTATGTTGTTTTCTACTGTCAGGAATTACTCTGAAAATCACTTAATTTTGCAGGTTTCCTCACCTCATCAGAAAGCTGAATATACATGAAGTCTGCTTCATACCAACAGAAGACTAGCTTTTACCAGCTAGTCTAATTGAGTAAACAGATTTACAGAACAACTGCCTACTTTTCACCTACAGTACTTTGTGATTTATACTGATTGAAAAAATAGTTCATCATCCAAAATTGAGTCTTGAAGTAGTGCAGAAATTATTCAGTGATTCAATGACTGAGTTCCTAGTCATTATCCCATTTTAATATCTAGAAATGTATAATGGTCACTTTTCCTTGCCATCACTGCATATATGGTGGACGCAAACAATGACAAAAGACCCTCCTCTCCTGTGCAGCAAAGAACAGCAGGGCTGAAAAGGACTTTGAGACATGCCTTTATTAAGTTTCAGAGCTGAGAGAATTTGCCTGTTTACTGTGAGAGAAGGGATTTGATCCTTGTAGTAAAATTGTATTAGTATAAAAAGAATATGTCCCAAGAAAGTGTATGTTAGTCAGCCTGCTTTTTTGGAGCAATCAAGTTGATATTCAGAAAGTTTAGAGATGTACAGATGCTATCTATCAAACATTCAATGCAGTTTTAAACAGATTGCACTCTAATGCTTCTGCAAACACTCATGCATCTAACAAATGTGTTATGACTTAATGCAAGTATCTTCTGTGCCATCTGAAGGATGATTTCCCACAATTACTCTCTGCCCTTCGTTAGAGAAATCTTCAAGAAAAACTCTTATCTTGACAACTTTCCAAGCAGAATCAATCGTTTGAGGATGTGGGTGATCAGTACTGACAAAACCAGCCTTGATATTAGTATTTCACTTGATAAATTGCAGAGATTTAGACTTTACTTGCATTTGTCAACAGTGACTTTCCAGTGAAGTGAAAGGTATTTGAAAAATTACTTCTAATATTTCAGGCTGAGGGGAAGTACTTTTTCAAATAAGAGTATTTCCCTCATGTGCCATTAAAGCAACTAGAGAGAAAGGAAACCAGGACAGGGGGATGAGTATGCTTGAGTCTAAAAATAAAAGATTGAATAGCCACATGCCAGTATATTTAAGTTTTATTCCTGTGAGCCACGCTACATAGTGATGAAGTGATTTTGTTAACATTTCAGTGAGACACAGAAGAGGAGGAGTTTCTTTAAAGCTACCCTTTCTTGTCTGTGTTTGGAACTGTTCTTTTTCTTATCTTGTTCCTTAATCGACTGTCTACTGCTGTGGATCCTGCCTGTCTTCTCTCATGTCCTCATTTAATGTGTATGTAGAATCTGCTGCTGGTCCCCATTCTTACTCTGTCTTTCTCTGCATTCCCTGTCTCTCCTGATGACAGCTGCCATCTATGTGGCAAGTTACTCAGCTCTTTCTTGCTGCTGCAGTGTTCCTTCTGTCCAGCCAAAAACTCATTGCAGGACTCTAATATGTTGCTGTGAGGTTACTGGTGACTGAGTACTGAGTAAACACAACTTTTTATTGTCCTTAAGATCCTCTCTGCTGCCTTCTTCTTTGGAGGAACATTAGCTCAACCTGTCACTGCTGCCCACAGGCTAAAGGCAGTTGTTGTCTGAGGATGCCATTCCAGGATAGGCATTTTCAGGGCATGATTTTTTCCATCTATTTCTAGCATCACGTTTTCATGTTACAATTAGAAGATGTGAATGCCATTCCAAAAACCATAGGTAACATGGATGGACAATGAAGTGAAATATGATATGTGTGATCTCTGCTTGCTCCTCAGTCAGGAGATGAGAGAAAATACCATTGCTACTAAATGGTGCTTCAGGTTTTCTATGAATACTGGATGTAAATGGGAAAAATAAATGTGGGATTTAAATGGAATGGCATTTAAATTACATGAAATTTAGATGTCAAGAGTTCAAATGTCATCTGTGCTGATCTTGCTGTTAGTTCAAGGCTTGCTGCAGCTCACAGAAGCGGGACACTGTGCTAAGCAGGATTTTTTTTTTAATCCATTTACAAGGTTTTATCTCCATGGCACTTTTGTTGAAAATACAAAACAAAGTGAAAACTGTCACTGAATTACAGTCTGCCTCTTTCTGGAAGGTGACTAGACTCAGGCAGGGGTGGGGGAGCCAGAAAGATGTTACCCTGATGTGGGAGAGCCCCTCTGCAATGACTCCAAGATTTGCAGTGGGGTGAGATGTGTCTTTCCCACTAATCCCAGCAACTTCTCTGCACCTCTGTGACTGTGCAAATTGTCCTCTGGATTTTGACCCTGAACCAAGTTTCTTTCAGAAATTACCAGCTTCCCACATCAGGATAAGCCTGCCTTTTCTGAGTCTTTTGTCTTGTTATAATGCCACGTAGGACATGCATTCCCTGGGTTTGTGCCATTACTGCTGTGTGATTCAAGCAGGGCATAAGATAAAAAAGTTAATGTGTGTATTTCATAGCTTATTTCTGAGAATGATAGAATGAGTTAAATAAATTTTGAGATCTTTCATGGTGACCGACTGTGCTGGATGCTGACATATTTAGTCTAGATGCTGCACCAGTACAAAAATTTTTTTCACATTTCAACTCTTAATGGAAAAGAAGTCATGATTCTCCATCTGCATGCAGAAGTATAAAATTTCTGAGGTAAGGTCTACAAAAGCACACAAAGAGAGCTGTTCACTATGGGAATGGAGGACAAACTGGTCAAAATTAAAAAAAAAAAAGATAAAGGCATTGACTGATGGAAGAGTCCCATATAACAAGTTACAAGAACATCTTTGTTTCTAACTCTAGGTCCTTCTTCAGTTATCAGCAATGATGATGATTCAGCCAGTCCCCTCCACCACATCTCAAATGGCAGTAACACTCCATCTTCTTCTGAGGGGGGTCCTGATGCAGTCATCATTGGGATGACAAAGATTCCTGTCATTGAAAATCCCCAGTATTTTGGAATAACCAACAGTCAGCTCAAGCCAGACACTTGTAAGTACAAACAACTGTATGTGTTTCGGTCATTCATTTTATCTGTAGAAGTGTTGTTGCTCCTTAACAGAACTAGCATAATAAAAACTGTGAATGCCTGAGAGTGGAAGGGTTAGGTAAAAACGTGTGCAGTTTGTTAAAGGTACATGGGATGAACCACTTCACATTTGTTTAAGCCAAATTCAGCTCTTGTGATGAGTCAGTGAAGAGACCTATGTTACGCTCAAAGCCCAATCCATATTTCTCCAAAGTCACTGGTAGCCTTTCCATTGATTTCAGTGGTCTTTAGCCAGTCCTGTGCACTGAATGTATTCTTGGGAGAAAACAAATATTGGGCCAGAAGCAAAAGTCAGTATGATTACATGTGCACTACATTTAAATTGATCATATTGTCAATTAACATAACCTAACTTTGAAATCTGAGTTTTTGTAAAGTTACAGGAATGATAAGGGTTAAAACTTCAGTTCTTGTAATAATAATTCAACCTCTAGAGACAGAAAAGATGTTTAAAAGTAGAGCAGAAGGTTACATGATGGACAATAAATGTCACATACAATTTTTTTATGTTCAGTCAGAAGCAGGTGCAATGTGAAAAAATGTGAAGAGTTAAACATAATTAACTATGAAGAGTTAAAAAAAGAGTATCGCTAAGTTCAGATGCTACTTTTTAAACCTAGTAACAGTTTTAGCATTGAACATTTGAAATATTGATTTTTAAACCAGTGATTAGCATCAGTGATTAATGAACATAACTGAAAAAATAACTAAAGGACATTGTGATTAATAGTAACTACACTGCTTACTATTTCTCATCAGGACACTAAGTGTTTCAGAGAAGGTTGTTGCTGCCTTGTTTTCTTCTTTTTCTGTTTTTTGTTTGTTTAGTTTCTTGTGGAACCATTTATCTTGTGATTATTAAAGTTTATCTACATCTAGATTATTGCACTAAGCACAGCATGTTCTTGCAACACAAGATTTTTTCTGCCTTTTTATTGTACATCTCTGATGCTCACTCTTACCATAGCTTTCTTGTGTTGCACTATTTTGTGATTAGAAATGCCCCATTATGTCTTCTACCAGCAAGTAATAATGATGACAATCTGAATAATCTGGCCCAGAGTACGTTGTGGGATCATAAGGAAATCACTGAATTGGTGGTACTTGATCAGCACAACGAAAATGTTATACAGATGTGTTCCAATTAGAACATTAATTCCTGTGAAGAACAGAAGCTACCAGATAATCAGAAATGGGCAACATACCCACTAGAGCTCTCTAATGTTATATAAAAGGCTATGCTTTTAAACATGAAGCTACTATGCCTCCATTTCCAGCTGCATTAGATGACTTTAGAATTTTTCAAATAAATGTCAATAACTGCGGAGTTTTTAACTTCAGCATTAATGTTGAAACAACATACATGCTGTTCTGGAAAAAAAACGCAGAGTGTACCAAAATACAGAATTTTCTCACATTCAGTAAGTTGCACATTAAGTACAGACACCTTAATTCACGGCTGACTTGTGTTAAGTATGTCTTGATCCTAAAAATACATAAGTCTGTGTTTGATTTTGTGTGCTGCAATAAAACCCACATGGTGTCAGGGAAATCAATCACAGTACATGAAGTTCAGTTGGTCTATAAATGCTTGCAGAATAGATCTCAGGACTCTTTGCTATGGTGCTGTGGGGACGTTTGTGGAGATGATGCTTTACATTCTGCCACATTGCCAGTGGTCCCAGTCTTTGTGGGTTTGGATTTTTTGTGTTCCTTTTGCTTTGGCAGAGAGAATCAACTGTGGCAGTGTATAAACCAAGGCATATTTCTTCTACTGCCTTGAGCATCTATCTAATAAAAAGCATAATTAAAATTGTCTTGGACAAAAATGGATTTCTCAAATATAATTTCACATGTTATCTCTTTCTGTCTTTCTCACTCATTTATTGTTACAGAGCTGCGCCTGCCCTTTCTTAACCTGCCAACCTTCTCCTAATGTATATATCTGGTATTTATAAAGCTCTAAGCTAAGTAGTTTTCATACCTTTTTCCTGTTTAGAATAATGCCTGCTCCTGAAGCCACCTGGTTTCTGCTCTCCATCGAGATATTTAACATTTATGTTTATTTCCTATCTGATTTAAGTTCCATTGTGCTCTAGCATTAAACACAACAATCACTGACAGACACACTGGAAAAGGTTCTTATGTATTTAGGATATGCTGATTTGTAGAATGTGGTAAGAGATTGAGCTCAGTGAAACTATACACAAATCACATTGCAGTTTTCACAGAAATTGAAGGAATATGTCTGCTGTTAGTAGCAAGTGGAGTTTTTATTATCTATGTAAACCATACTTTGATTTATCTACAGAGAAGCATTTCCAAATACAGTGTATCAAGCTTCACTGCAAAGTATTAGAAGTTTATGAGTTTTAAAAAGTTAAAAAGTTCATTACTATTTCATTTGAAATTCTACCACTGTATGAGTAAACTGGTCCTTTCACTACTGAATTACTTAATCACAAAGACTGATGGGTTCTTAAGGTCAGTATCAGGGTAAAAGTTATAGCACTTTCCTCCTCTTGAGATACATCCTTCAAGGTGCAAAAAACAAACTGATGAAGACCCAAGACCCATCGACTTCAGGGATGAGCTTCCAGTCATAACTCCGGAGGACTGTATTTCTGTCAGGTTTCAGCACAACCGCTCATCTGTACTTTCAATTAATAATGTAACAATTACTCTACATCTTCCATTTGGGATTGGTTGATATTTCCCACTCTGACTGCAGATCATCTTAACTACCCATTTTTATCACCAACAAACCTACTGATGTTTCTTCAGCACTTGTCTGTCTGACATGCAATCCCAGCACTCCTGGCTTTTTCTTTCCATGCCATGTACTGTCGGTTGATGCTGGCTGATGGTTTCATCTGCCACTCCAGTATTTTGAAGATTTTCACCTTGAAAAGATATAGTCTGAGATGCATAGATGTGTTTCAGACATTACCAGACTTCTTTGTTCCTTTTTGTATGAAATCAGAAGGTTCTTCCATTTTTCAATACTTGGCGAACAGTGACAACTCTGATTTCAGATGTGTGAGAGAGTCTCAAGCCCAGACATGCTGAAATGCTCTTTGCACTTAAGACATTATAAACCAGGTTGTGCTGTGTTAGTATCAGACTGCAAACCTCTTGCCTGGGAATTACCAACAAGGTCCCACTGGTACTGTTGAAAACTTTACAGTGAAGTAACACCACCAGGTTCAGAAACCTCGCATGGATGGCAAACCTTGTAAAGACTTTTGTCCCCTAAAGTCAGCTGGATGATGTAATATGGGCACAGATCCTAACTTTTGCAAGATGGTTACTTTCACTAATCTTATGAGCTGTCACAGACCCAATGTTGTTTGATATTTTCATTAATACCATGATATTTCAAAAGTTTGTCTTCTACATCTCTGCACAGAAATTGAGTTGCTAAAGTTATCAACTGAGCCTATTGAAATAGGACAGAAGAAACAAAGCCATGCTTTCAAAGAGTGACTGTGGACTTTCTTCATCATTTAGCTTGTAGCTCAGCACTTGGAATATATCAGTCCATTACTGTTAGATTTCCATGATTAATGGTGGGAATATAGTCAGTAAATAACATTGCTGTGTTGGTAATAATGTGAAAAGCCAGAGACCTGAGGAGAGGGCATAAAACATCAGCAGATGTGCACAGACTTGAGATTCTCAGGGCAGAACTTGGGTAAGAAACTTCTTGCAGGTGGTTTGTGGATTTTGAGAATCAGCTTGTTTTCTGAGCCTTACCCCATTAATCCCTACCCCTGCTCCACAAAGTCACCACAGTTGTTTGAGTGCCACTGAAAGGAAGGTTGGAGCTTCGTCCTTTAATTGAGATATTTGTGAGCTCGAGGTTTCGGGACCCCTAAGGTAGGTAAATAGCTGCACTGGCATTAGTTTGCACTTCCCAGATAATCTGTACTTGTAACTCACTCTATTTCATCAATTTCATTGATTTCAGTGTTGGAAGAGACCATACTGTACTAGATAGGCTTATTGATTAGTCAGCAGATAGTGGCAAGATATTTTCAGTGACTGGCCATATAAATAGCCATTGCATTTCAAACGATGTGGTATGGATTGTGACTTTCATATAGGAAATTAAGTATATTCTTGAATTAGTCTTCATATTTCATTTATACTTCTACAGTTTAAGATTCTGTTCCTTCAAGTATAGGAATATGAATAAGGAGTTTATATAATAGTTATTGTATTTCCTGTTGGTCTCCATTAGGGAAAATCTTAAGCTGATTACAGGTTGGTAGAAATAATTTTTCTAAATTATTTTTTATTTATTTTGCTGGTCTGAAAAAATTAATTGAGTCTATAGCTCCAGTTCTACAGTAAATTTCTAAATGCATATACAGTGCCAATTTTAAAGGCAGAAGTTGTGAGGGCACCCCTCTTCTATCCCATTTTCAACGTTGGATTTTTCAATTTATGCTTAGGGGTTTTCATTTGCATTTTAGGGATTGTTACATCATTTAGTTAAAGGTGAGCTCAATCTTTTTCTGACTTTCCTTGTTCTTTAACTATGTATTTGTTTTTAACATTTGTGTAGCCAAACTTGGGATGTCCCCATTAGCCAGGAAAGTTGCAGAAATGCTCTGCTTCAGTCTGCCACCTTCCTGAGTGACTTTTAAGGAAGAAAATACTGAGAACAGTTATTCTTACCATTTTATCTTGACTCCCATAGTACTGGCCTTTTGTCTTTAAAGCCACAGGTCTTGGAGTCTGATGATGATGTCAGATTTCATTTTAGAATGAGAAAAAACAGGAAAAAGTTGAGAATATGAGCCAGACCCCAGAAGCCTAAGGAAATGGCAAAAATAAAAAAAATCTAGATTTATTTGTCTTTTGTTTATTACATTACTTTTTGTTTTGTTCCTTACATTCTTTTTAAACTCAGTTTAATGAGTTTTGTGATTTGGGAGCATTTGAATATTGCAGAAGCACAAGGTTGGGCAGAGCTGGCCCTTCTCTGCCAGTCTGTAGACATGGCCTTGACTGAGAACACAGGGGAACAGTCAGACTCCAGGACTTCCTGAGTGTCACGTCCTCTCCCAGGCTGTTTGTGGAAGGCTGCAGCAAGCTATAGTTCAATAGCTGGTTGTTTTTGTGTCTCTGATCACTCACACCGTGCAAGGCATGGTCTGGTTTCTCTTAATTTTGGACTATGTTGACAACCTTCTCCCCAGCCACTAGCAAAGGGTCATTTAATACAAAAAAGTAGTTATCTGTATTTCCAGGGTAAATTGAACAGAAGGAGGAATTGTTATCACCTGGTCTGTATTTCTCAGACCTCCTTGCCCCAGGAGTCCCACAACAGAGCCAGGCCACAGCACATGTGTTTCTTTACTGGGTGCATGGGCTCTTGCTGCTGAGTGGGAGTGAGACAGACTGGTGATATGAAAGCTGATGGCAAAAAGGAAAATTCACCAAGAGAGTCCTTGTGATGCAAGGATCTACCAGACAGCTGACCCAGAGCAGAAGAATTGTATGTTTCTGGGTGCTGCTCATCCTGCACACACAGCATCCCTTACAAAATACGAATGCAGAAAGATCATACTGCCTGAAGTGGGTAGTCTCCATTGGACGTTATTCTGGGTTTTATCTGTCACCCTAGACTTTACTACAGTTTTGAGGGATAGGGTTAATTTTCAACAGACATTAAAAGGTATAAAAATCAATCGAGTTGGTCCTTGTGCACAGAAGGAGGATCTCCCATGACAAAAATTCTGTGAGCATTTCCATCTCTTTTGAAAGTCTGTTGCATTTGAGTGGCTACAAAAAAGAGGCTGCTGTAGTGTTTTCTTAGCCATCTAAGCCCTAAGGCTGGGGATTTTTCACCAAATTCCAAAGCTTGCAGAGCTAAAAATTTGTAAACAGCTAATTTATCTATAAAAGATGGCATGAGCTCAGCAGCCGGAATGCAGAGGGGCAAGGCTGATCAATCTTAGTGAAATCCAGGCTGTGAAGAAAAAGCCTCTCTAGCAAGCTGAACTTGCCATTCCTGACATTTGAGATTAGTTGAGATTGCAAGATTTAACAGAACACTCATCTTGAGATCTGAAAACCAAAAGACATTAGATAGTGAAAGATAAACATGAATGAAGTTGAGATTACAAACAGAGATACACCTTTTATATTTACTTCTTGTCCTGATTGTTTACTCTGGATATATTGGTTGAGTAAGGATGTAAAGATATACAGAGGTATATTTTGTTGTCTTGACTAAATACTTTTGTATTTTGATTGCATCTTTTAATCCCTGCCTGGAGGGAATCACCACTCTGCAATTGTTTGTCCAGTCATAGTTATATCAGAAATGACAGCCATATACATCAGTGGTGTATTTCCATTAGTTACATTTGACTTTTGCTAACTGGGCAAGAGATTTTTATCCCAGACTGTAGCATACTGAGTCTCAGATACTTTTGCCAGTAATGTGGTCATATTTCCTTTGCCCAACTAATAAGTTGTAACAGGTGTAACAGGGAATAAATAAATTTATGAGAAATTAGATACTTTTACTCCTGCTGCTCATTCTGAAACTTAGCAGACCTGCATTTTTTTTTGTTTTTCCAATCAGATGGAAGGAATTCTCCCAAAGTCTTCAACTTGAAAAGTGTGGGTTTCTCCCTCATTATGAATTCAGAATTTAACAGAAATTCTTGTAAGTTTTGTCATTTAGTGTTGAAGTGAACCCATAGAATCATTTTTCCCTAGGATGTTACTTGTGTTGCTCTCTTGATCTGTTCTTAAAGTCCATTTATATCTAATAAAAAAAGAGACGATATCATGTTTTCTGCAAAATATTTGCATTTCACCACACAGAATGTTGTTCTGTAACCCAAATTATTCAGTAAACCATTTGCACTGAGAGCTCAAATGCTGGAAATGCAACTGCAAGAAAGAACAGCTTTAACTTGGATCTCTACTTTGTGCTTAGCATGAGTATTTTACCACCTGGAAATAGCAATATATGAAACATACTTCAGGGAAAATAGTAGATGTTATAAGGACATCTGAGCAATGAAGACCCAAAGTATACATTTTAATTACAAAGTACAAGGCAAGACAGAATTAAATATGCTCTCAGGGAAGTGGCCAGTGTCAAAATTAAGGTAAAACATGCACCTTCTTTTTTAAATTTGTTAGATAAACTTCAGATAAGAACACTGTTTGTCCTCACCACTGAAGTGCACTGTCTACATCAAGTCCAACCATGAGCTAAAGGGCAAGAGCACGCTTTATGAAAGATAAGTGATATTAAACATATGATCAAGCATTGTCTGCAATTAGGGTATCAAAAACCCAAACACAGTGTTTTTACATTAGGTTTAATCTACACAGCATTGCTACATTTGGGTTGTTATTTGATAATACATCTGTATGAGAAATAAAAACAGTTTCTTGGCAACAAAACACCTAGCTAAATCAATAATATATATAGCACCATTTATATTGTAGTGATTAAACTATGCCTTTCAGACTCTATGCTGCAAACAAGGTTTATGGACGTTGATTTTATATACAGCAATCTGCATGGGTAGTACTTATATTTAAGCTGAATGGGAAAAAAAGGTAATCCATTGTGAAAACCTCTTTATCATGAACCTAAGCATGGAAATGGGTTTGGGTCTTGGATTTATTTCTTTGTCTCAGGTAAAGTATTGACTAAATAAGAAACATAGATCCCAGGGAAGCAAGGTAGTGTAAATAAGAATAAAAGGAGAAATTTGAAGTCTGATAAATACAGAAGTATGAGAAAGTTAGAAATAAATAACTTTGTAGCCAAAATTAATTCATAAACCCTACTTCTAATTTTCTTGAATTCCCTACCAAGCTAGTGCATCAATCATTATTAACAAACATGAGAGTGTAAAAATGTACTCAGCGCAAACTCAACCAAAGACAAATTTTGGGAGAAAATTATCAGGAATACATTTGTCCACAGTAAGCATCGATTAAGTCAGGGTAGTATTTATTGCAATTGCAGTGTGAGCCATGTTGTTTTCAACCGTGTGTAACAACTTCACTGCTGTTGCCAGCTCTCTGAGGAATTAGGGCTGTCAGTGGTTTGAGACTGATATGTGAGAGAAGTTTAGTAGTTTGTATCCTGCAGGAGACTGTGTGTTTGGCTTTGCAAGTTTGCAGATCAGCCCAGGGCAGGGAGGCTTTGGATGGCCTGTTACACCTGGAGCCATCAGAACTGCAGAACAGTCCATGGCCCACTCTGAATATATGCATGGCCTTTGTGTTTCTGTGTACGAGTGGGGTTGACTTGCATGGCAGCAGACACACCCAAGCAGTTCATCTGCTCTTTGTTGTCCCTCCCTTTCTTACATCATTTGCACTCTGGCTATCACTTGCTGTGAGAGAGCTGCTTTCTCCACTGCATCCCAGTGGTGGTGGCTCTGAGGGCTGGGGTGCAGAACGCTCAAGCTTCCACCCAGAAGTGTGTATCAGCTGCTGTTGGGTTAATATCCCAAACCTTTTTTATTCTGCAGCCTGTGCATCTTGATTATCATCTGCCTTGAGGAACCTTTCCCAGAGAAAATGCCACTGAGGTTCATAAAGTCTAAGCATGTTAGGTTTGGTTTTAACAGTTTTTACTGGGGGGTTCCTCATCATCTCAGACTTAGCTACATGTGTTTTACAAGCATAGGGTAGACCAGCAGCAAGTGGAGCCTAACAGACATTAAAAATGTTGACAGACATAAAATTAACACAGTTGGCAATATTATTAAACATTCTGTAATGATCTTCAAATAACTTTTTTCAGCATTAGCTTGTTAATTAACCTCTAGACAGGCTTCTCATGTTCTACAACAGTTGTGGAAAAATTCTAAGGTTATTTTTCTCTCACTAGAAGGTGTTTAATTAATATGTCCATTTTAGTTTTGACATATAGTCTATATAATAAAATACCTGAGCTCAGCATTTATGACTCGTATGAAAACTGCAGTTACATCAGCAGACAATTCCAGGAGCATGCTTCAGTGATTAAGTAGTAGAAATAAAACAACAGCAGAAATTTATTTTATGGTTATTTTTTATTGTCCTCCCTTTTTGACTTTCCCTTAAGCTGGTTTTCTTTTAGCTTGTTGGACAAAAGTGAGAACACCTTTTATTGCCATATGCTTTCTCAGTTAAGGATGCTTGAAGGGACCTCTGCGTAGTGGGATAATGACCAGGGCAGGAGGAGATAGAGGCAGCCTTGAGCTCAGTAGTACTTGGCAGTGAGTTGGTATGAATTTCTCAGCCTGTGATTGATCAGGACATTCCATAGAGATTGTGTTATTGATCTTCAAAGGTCAGAATCATGAGGCATACAGATCAGGTATGAGGTAAATGCTGGCCTGGTCTTATTTCTAGCTCACTGATGCCCATAAGAATTGAAGACTATTATTTGCAGATTGAGAGGTTTTCACTGTGATCAAAGTACAAAATTCCTGCAGGAAAAAATATGTGTCAAATAACCTAAGTCAAGACTCTGCACCAAGGTTTAAAAATTGTTAAAGCTCTGTGGATGAAAAGTTGAGCATTACCACTGGCTAGTGCCCAGTAGCTTTGGAGGACAATTAAATGGAAAACATATTGCATGGGGGTGTTGTTTGCATTTGGAAAAAAAAATGTGATGTATACATACCAATTATTGCCTATTTCTCTAAATTGTGGCACATCTCTGTATAACCAATACTGTCTCTAGGGAAGTTTTTCTATAGTTTCTGCATTTGGGGAATCTAAATTCCATTCTCAGTTGTCAGCTAAGCCCATAAAAGGGCATTCAGGTTCTAAATAAAACTAAGTAATTGGTTTCTTAAATAGCCTTAAACCGCTTTGAAGCGTAAAGTCTGGTCAACAAAATTCAGAATCTTAGTCAGCTTAGTACTTTGTGAAATTCCAGTAAATAATTGTTTCACTTTTAGCTACCTAAGTGCCTTTGAAACCTGGTTGCTGGAAACTGTTGAACGTCAATAGTTGCACAGGCTGCAGGAAAAGGCTCCAAGAGGATGCCTTGACCAGCACTGAGTTGTATTGGAGGGTTGGAATCAGAGTTAAGAAGATGGAAAATGATGCTGTCTTCACTGCTTCCTTCCCTTCTTCCCTTCTGCCACCTTGATTTGTTTTCCACAGAACTGGAAAGAAGGAATGGCAGATGGGGTGATTGTCTCTAACATGTGGTTATTTATTCCCAGGACTGGGTAGTGAGAAGCCAAATCTAACTTCAAACAATCTCCAGATTATATAATTTTAAGGGAAATACAGATTTGACAGAATTTTCAGCTGTGGTTGTGAATACTTCTTTGAGCTACAGTTTCAGTTGGAAACTTTCTGATGTGAAACCATTCCCACAAAGCAACTCTCATTTCTGAGTGTTGCTGAGGATTTGTTTAGATTTAGTTTCTTAGGCTTTCTTTCAAAGATGTACTCTCTTTTTTTTTTTTTTCTTTTTTTTTTTTTTGGGTGCCCAGAGCTTGCAAGGCCTGTGGCTGCCTTAACAGAAAAGCCCCCCAAAAATAGCTGAAAACAATACCCATCAAGGGGAACTTGTCCCACACAAAGTAGGGAGGAAGAGAAAAAGGGAGAAACACATGGAAAAGAAACAGCATAACCTCAGTCTCAGCCTTTGGCAAAGAAAGCACAATAATTGTCTGATTTGTTCCAACTGTTTGTGCAGGAGGACATGATTTATCTTGTCCCTGTTTTACTCATATCAGAAGAAAAGTAGCTGTTTTTTAGTATTTGGAGTGTCTACTCAAGAGGCTATCGAGACTGAAACAGCAATGGGATTTCCTCCAGACAGAAATGCATTGTCCTGCCCCCCATGTAGGAAACCTTGAAAAGCTCTTTCTTGGGTGGTAAGGAGCAAGGCAAAATCTTGCAGGCTAATTCTTCATCCTCTGATTTAGATGTGGAAGTACCCTATTACACAGTGTTGTATTCTCATGTGCTCCTGATGCTTCAGTCCATGAAGCTCACTTGTGCAGTGGGTGGTGTGCAAAGTGCAGTGGGTGGTGTATATAATCAGGTGAGATTAAAATGATTTGTGTTATCATTGTCCAGCAATGCTATTACCACATATGTTGATTGTAAATTCTCATTTTATTTTGCGTACTCTATCTGCTCAGTTCAGGAATGGACAAATTGCTACAGTGGATCACAGGAGTAACGCTTCTAGTACTTTAGAATGGTAGCAGCTATTGGAAATCTTTCTTTAAATAAGTATCCAATAAACCTTAAGGTGTGTATTTTTTCCAGCTCTTCTGACACATAAAGATTGTTTTATGCTCAGTGGCATATTGATGTCATTTTATAAGTGCTAAGCCTCTCTAATAAACTAGCAGATAATGCCTGAATGGTATGTCACAGCTTTCACATTAACAGCAATGTATTTATATCCTCCTATGGCCAAAACCCTCAGAACTGGGAGGGCAGGGAACAAGAGGGATCAGAAGCAGCTAAAAGGCCAAAGCCTCATCCCCAGCCAGTGCAGCAGGTTGCTGGCATTCATCTGTCCTGGCAGGTAATGATGTGAAACAGTGTTAGCATCAGCAGAGGTGCATTAGTGTCCTGCACCCAGTGCAGTCATGGGGGTGAGACTTTGGTACTGCTCCAAGGATTCTGAATCCCCATAGCATTCACAATGTGCTTGGAGAAGGGACTGCTGCCAACCTCTCTGTTACAGGGGAAGGCAAGTTTGCCATCCTTCAATGTCTGCAGCCCATGGCTGGACTACACGTGTAAACTGCCTTCGGCTTCAAGTCCTGTCAGTACTCTAGCCACCATTGGGGAGGGTGGATGTGTGGGCTGGACTCCTTCAGCTGCCACAGGCATCAGATGTGAAGCTCAAGAGCTCTATGCTGAATTCAACTTTTCAGGTTGTTGTCAACTCTTGCCGACTCAACCTTTCAGTCTTATGCCTAACCCTGAAAGGAGAGATCAAGTGCATGTTTTCAGTGACCTGTGGTTTCAGACACAGTCAATCACAGTTCTCATCCTGAAGATGTGATATAAGAGCTCAGACTTAATACTCAAATTAACTCAGACCTTGGAGAACATATTTTTTTTTACCTTGTTTTTTTTTTTCTGAAGAGAAAGATGACTTGTTTTCCAACCATTTGAAGTCTTTTGCATTTTGCCTTCTGATGCACCCTGCTTCCTTGCCTTAAATGGTTTCTTATATTTGCCACAATGTTGTATTGCACTGTAAGGTTACAATTTTTTACCTCTTTTAATGGCAGCATTTTAGAGAACCCTGTAATTTTACCACACTGAGCAATAAACACAGTACCAAAATAAAATATATTTTAGAAATTACAGAATCATAGAATCATTAAGGTTGGGAAAGACCTTTAAAATCATCAAGTCCAACCTTTGACTGAATAATGAAGACAAGAGTAGTTTCAACTTTTCTTTGCAGTGATAGCTTTCCTCTAGAGGCTCCACTCAGAATTGATTTCCCATTTTAACCATTTTGTTTCCTGCCTATTGATCTCTGTGTGGTTTGAATTGGCATAAATATCTGAAACAGGACTGTGGTAAATGGCAACATTAAACAAACTGGTAGAGATTTATTTTGGACTGGTAAATTTTATTCACTGTAAGATGGCTTGTTTTCAAGATAGAAAAAAGCACACAGGTATTCACTGCTTCTGCAGAAGACAGCTGTGCCATCTCAATTTGGCATCTTCTGCTTATTGACACAATATGTACATAAAAATATGGAGAGCACTTTCTATGGGAAAAGTACAGAAAAATGTAATGTGTTTTTCAAAATAATGTAGAGAAAGTGTACCAAGAAATATTTGATTTTTTTTTGTCTAGTCTTGGGATGGAGTCTCTGCTTGAGTGTGTGATATTTATTTTTCATCATATAGAAAAGGCTGGGCCCACCCACAGTGAGATCTTGGCTTTATTGGACCAGTAGTCCCATCTAAATGTTTGTAAAAGCTTTTAAAAAAATTTTGTTGTGCTTCCTGTGACATTTCTATATGGGTATACTGTAACAAGTATACATATTAAAATACACGCTGTTCAATAGCTAAAGGATCTCAAGACATAAGTTTTCATTTTTAAGATAGAAGGGCAATTATTTAAATGGAAATGTGGTCTTAGGAATGATATCACTCCTGGGTTTAAATATTGCCTAGATCTCCACACTCTTATAATAAGAAAAGGAATGGTAGTTTACAAGCTGGGATATAAACCCTCCATGGGCACAAGCTGCCCATTATTCTCTGTGCTGCTTTCTGCTTGAAATTCAGAGAGGCTGTGTCAGTGCTGAGCTGAACTTGGAGTTTTGCATGGCATGTTAACTCTCTGGGTAATTAGGCTAAGAAGGCCCTAGATCAAAGCCTATTTGAATGTATTCAAGCCAAACCCAGTGAGTACTGTTTTCTTTGTATTTGGAATTAGCTTTTAGGTTGTTGCTTTTAAGTAACTAAAGAGACATTTAAAACTGTGCAAGCTAAGCATTTCTGCATTCTGATGCACTTGGATTACTGAGGTTCTTGGTGTGTGCTTTTAAGTTGTGCAAGCTGCAGGATGGCTGTAAATAAAATCACACTTTTGAGTAGATAGTACTCAGTCTGTCCTCCAGCATGTAATAGTTTGATTCCTAGGAGACAAAATGTTCGTCTCCCTGCCTCTTCAACCCAATGAAAGGCAGTTGAGCAAAACATCAGGGAAAAATAATGTAAAGACTTACAAAATGCACCCTGTATGTGAATGCAAAAATATGAGGTACATTATTATATTCAGTCTCTTAGCAAGATACTCTCTTATAGCAAGATTATTGAACAAAAGAAAGGCAATGCAAACTGTTTTGCTTGTTGCCTTTAACAGGCAGCTACTCTGTATAGACATGTTCTCAGGCTTTGCTACAGGGAATATCTCCCATGTTGTAAACATGGATTAAAAATTCCTACTTTTAAGCGCTGTTTAAGCTACTAAACATGTTAACGGTGACATTAGCATCACCAATATAAACTTGAGACACAACTACTGATAAAACTCTTTAGATGGGACAAAACTGAACCAACATTACAGAGATAAACCAGCTAAGTCCTGTGCTCAGACAATAGAGAAACTGGAAGGAAAATACAAAAGCCTGTGACTTACACCTACCAAAGCAATAACCAGAGGGCCTCCAGTAAGAAGTGGCACCACAGCGATGTGTACAAATCTTCCTCTCCAAGCAAAAAGAAGGAAGGAGAGAGTGGGGAAAGAAATAGGAAATAAAAGGGTAGACCTGTTGGCAGTTTACTCTGGAGAGGCTATATTTTGCCGTTGTACTGCTCCAGAGTTCTAGTGATCAAGTTCCCTGCCTAGGTTTTGTCCTTGCTGACTTTGAGGATTAGGATTCAGAGAGCAAAAGGATTTAGGCAAGTAGGCTTTGCTTTTGATACATTACCTGACTAGTTAGAAGCAATAGTGTTTCATTAAGGATTTTTTAAATTGCCTTTCACTAGGCTGATGTGTTCATCAAGTTTTCCCTTTTTTCTACATTTCATCCTGACAACCAGGATGGTCTGGTTGGGAAGGGAATTTTACCTACAGTCCTCTGGAGCCTCAGTGAAGAGAACTAGAAGTTGGCATGACAGAGCCTTTTATCTGTGGTTTTAACAATTTGTTGATTTGGTTTTATAGCTTTTAAACTGGTGATTAAGGCTTCTCTAGATGTTCAGGAGGGCAGTCTTCTTGAATCTGTGATAGCATTTTATTATGGTAATAACTGTCAAATGTCTTGGATCTTTGGGGATTGTGAAAGGACCGGTGGACTACAAGATAAACGAAGGAAGAAAACTGCTTCTGCATCACTGTTTGTACCTCTACCATCTGTGCCCCCCAACTCCAGACCTCAGCTGCTACTTGTGCTGCTGGAGATAAAAGGAGAAAGATTATTAGGGTCCTTGTGATTATCAAAGGGACTGGGATTTAAGAGATATCATGGTTTGCGTTAGTTGCTGAAAAGCAGAGGGGCTATTCTTCAGATTTTCTTTGTATCAGGAATATTAATATAACAGCACCAACCTCACTAAAGATGAGATGGCTCATCATAATCCAAACGGTCAGTTCTAACACAAAAATACTGCTGCATGCAAAGGATTTGTACATAGGCAAGTATTTGCAGTAGCATAGGAGTTAAAATCTGAATCCTTCTTGATGTTTATCATTTTGTTCAGTCTGGAAGAAATTCTCAGAGCAATTACTTTTAACTCACAAAATTCATATCAGGATGCGTAAAGTTTGACAAAAGGAAGTTGTACTTAAATCTTGAATTCTGGTTGCAACTTCTATGACTTCATTAGATCTTGCTTACAACCTTGCTATGCTTAAAACTGAGTTTTAATTTCCATTCTTAGCATCCTTTTGACTTGCATGTGATTTTTACTGGGTAAATTTCCTGGGAGTCAAACTTGGTAGCTTCTGGATAAGAATGAGGAGAACCATCAGTGGAGCAATGTGCTGCTGTGCAGGCATCCTGCACAGGCTTCTGTATGAAACTGGCAACCAGTTCTTCACCTGATAACAGCCTTGAAAGGGTGGTTCTTCCACCCTAATGCAAAGTGAGAGAGGAAGATCCTACTGCCTTTACCACTTGGTACATCCAAAATAATGCAGCCTATACTGAATTATTCCATCTTCAGTACAACTCCTCCCCCTCCAGAGTTCTAGGGTAGTAGCTGAGATTTTAAATGCACAAAAGTAAAGCTGTTCAAAAATAGGGGTTTCCTTCCATATGAGACTTCAGCATTTCAAAATTATGTTCTGTTTTAAAATATAAGTGAAAGCAGACGGCACTTGGTTAAATTTTGTCTCAAGTTTCAGCTTGAAATGTTGAAATGGAAAAAAATGTGCATCTTCAGTAAAATTTAAATAATTTGGAATTTTTAAATTATTTTTAAAAAATACTCATTTGGGAAAATACTTCAAAATTATGGGTAAGAGGTTTTTTGTGGATGTTATTGTGGAGGAGGGAAAGGATTTTTCCACTCTGAAATGTTAAATTTTATTCTTCTGTTTAAGAAGCCAAAAATGTAATGAAAATCAACATTTTTCTGCTGCCAAAGTTTTGAAACCTTATTTTATGTCACTAATATTTCTCAGTGAAATTTTTAACTGGCTTTATGCTGAAAGTAGTACTGTGGGAATCAAAATTTTGAATATCTTGACCTGTGTTCAATTAATATTAGTACTTTTTCTTTAATTTCTATACCTGTTTCCATTCATTTTCTTGTTGAACACATCTCGTAAGGGGAGGGACTCTAAAAAACAAAAGGGTTTGCATGTTACTGCAAGTGATATCCAACAAGTCCAAACCTTCTTGGATTAAAGGGTAAAACTCCACTGAAGTCAATGGAGCTTTAAATTTTGGCACCATCAGAAAATTTGTCCTGTGGAATGCAATTGCATTGTCCCATTTTGAATGCTCTTCATTCTCATGACACACATTACTAAAGGAGTCTCCTTTCAAGCACTTGTACATTTATTATTTCCAAAACCCATTTCCTCAGAGAGGTCAAAAGCTCTTCTCATCCCCATAGGGAGCCCATGGGAATTTCAGCATTCTGAAGTATCACAGGTATCCAGCTACACTAAAATGTTGACACATCTTTTTAGTTTTACTTTTTTAACCATGCTTTATTTTTGTCATGGATCAAAAGTTGTAGAATCTATTTTTTTTGTTGGAAGGGCAACCACTGCAGCAGGAAAAATATCACCTTTAAATTGGATTACTTCCAACTAATTCATTAAATTCTCCTAGTGAAAAGGCCTTATCCCTGATTGCTTTGCATCACTAGTGTGGTACTATAGTACCATTTTTATACCATGTTTCTTGCAATTTTTAGTGTTATCTATGCAGAAAATACATTGCAGATCTCCTCCAAAGCCAAATGTTTTTCCTGTTTTGCTGTACAGTAAAGTTGGAGTTTTTCCTTCTTGCCTGTATTGAAATTTTTCCTTAACAACAGAGAACAATGAAATTATTTATTATTACTTTTGTGCATTTCTTTAGAGTCCTGAGGTCCAAACAAGACCTCAAGACCAAAATGTGAAGTCCAAACAAGACTGTGCAAAGCACTGGGGTACTGCGCAGATGCAAATAACTCCTGCCTGAAGAGCTTTTGGACTATGGCCCCACTCCTGTAACCTGGAGCTACTTGATTGTCCTGTGGACAGGTTACAGACCTGGGGCTTTGCACACAGGGTGAAGAACTGGGGAAGAATGCTTGGTTGTCCTGCCTGTATGAGCAGGGAGTCCCAGGGGTTAAATCTATTGCCCCAGATCACACAGGAAATCTGTGTCTGACCCTGAGGTGGAGGCCAGATCTCCTGTGTGTCATCCTCATCCCCTGGGCCATCTGTGCTTGCTCCCCAGTTTCATGTTGGCCTCCAGCGCAGAAACTTCTAACCAAGGAATTTTCCATTGAGTTCTGCTGCTGATGAGTTTCTTTCTCACCAATAGGTGGAAACTGACAGCCCGGTTTCTCAGGTGACACAAGGAACGGTTCTGCCATCCCAAATGAGGCAGGAAAAACATCACGCAGAACAAGGAATTTTCCATAAGAAACTGTACCATAGCAACTGAAAAAGACGTTGAAGCACATTACACTTTCTCAGCTTGTTGCAACCTGTGCTTTGATGCAACAGGACATCAGAAAAGTGAAGACTTGGGGGTTTTGTTTTTCTTTTCCTCACTTACTTCTTTGGAGAGGAGAGATTGCATTAACCGGTACTGCTTGATCTTAATGAATTGCAAGATTGTGTAACCTTTCCACATCCATCTCCAAAGTCTGTGCCAGAGCCTGTGATCTGGCATGTATTGTCATGCTATAGCTGGGGAGGGTGAGCGAACTACATCTGCAAACTTCCATAAGAGATCACAAGCTTCTGAAATGGTAGGAAAACTAACAAAATAGGATGCAGAAATATTTCCAACAGGCTGGCAGCTGTGCAATACATGGCATTAAAATAAAGTTGAGTCACTAAGGAGTAGTGATATAGAAGCTAGCAAAAGTTTCTGTCTTTTTTTCTAAACATATCCCAAATATGATTGTCTAATGTAACAGAAAAAAGGTCCCTGTGCAGAAAAAGTTGGCTTGTGTCATTGGTTTGGATATGGACAAATTCTTGCTGTACTAGGCACAGTATTTATACAAAATGTTGCATAAAATCTTTAAGGGTAGTCTTTGCAGGGCAGATGTTTGACTTGTTCCTGATCAGCTGTAAAAGGCTGTTCAGAATGAAGAAATTTAAATTAACAGGATCTAAAATGCTGAAGTGAGAAAAGAAAGGGAAATCTGGTTAGCAGTATTAATCAGCTGAGGTCTAGATATTCCCTTACTTTTGAACTGGAACAGTTTAGACATGTTCCTTTTTTTTGGTTCTGAGTCCATGCTGTACTTTGCCCATGTTTTATTTCTCCCCTGTATTACTTCTCAATAAACGCCACACTCTGGATCATCCTCCTCTCCTGTATAACTGCAGAGGTGTTACTACATGGAGAGCTGTAGCATGTAGCACATTTTCTGTGTGTGTACTCTCTGGTTGTTCAAACTCACAACTTGTCCAATATCTGAGGTATTTCTGAGGTAAGATGTCCCTCTTTTCTGTGAGACTTCCTTTTGCCCGTTCTCCTCAATGTCAGTGACAAGTCTGTCACTGTTTGGGGAAAGTTATATCAGAATCCTGCTGAGCTGGACGTGAGCTAAAAGCACTGTACTACAGCAGGAGTTTTCACAGCTGTCCTTAATTAAGATTTCCAGCAAGGTCTACTTATGAAAGCACAGTACTTTTTGTACAGTAGGAGAGATAATGCAGGTTTTCAAACCACTTGCTCCTAGCTACTGTCCTAGCTTTCAACTTGGTTAATTATGGGCAAAAAACCCTTTTAAAACAGTATTGAGAAGAGATTTTCCTGGTGATGTTTGGATGCTGAGCTAGAATAGCCCTCATTAGGATGCAATTTACCATTTTCTCCAGTTTCCACAACAACTAGCAGTTCAAATACCTACTTGGCCCAATATGAAGGAAAATTATTCCAGTAGCTTCTGTTCAAAAATCTTTATTTGTTTCCATCTCTGAATGTGTGGAAAGGGAGCTACTGGAAGTAGTTTTGAAGCGTTGGTTGTGGTATGTTAATCCCTGAGGGCCTGTTTATTTTTATGCAGGATAGTATGTAAGATACTGTAAATGAACAATATGCAGACTGGAATCAGCAAAGAATTAGGGCATTTATCTAGCAGCAGACCTCACATTTTCTTTTGTTCATGGCACGTCTTTTGGGGGGTTTGTGTTTTTGGGGGGTTTTAGGGAGGAATACTTTCATAACATACAAGATAACACTATCTTCTATTTTTGAGTGTGCTATAATACAGTTTAAGGAGGCCAAAATCTGTGAAATTACAACGAATTTTTTATTGCAGACAAATCTATATCTAAGATGTTTCCACAGGACCTTTTGAAATTAAGAAAGTGATGGCAGCGAGAAGTTTGTTCCATTGTTTTCAAAATAAACCAAATAAGAATCTTGGCAAATACATAACTTACATTTTATAGCTTTGTGACACTGTTCAAGTAGAAACTAGTATTTTAAAAAATCCCCACCAGTATAATGAAACAGCTAGATATGTATTTCTGGCTTAATTTTCCAGGTGGGGGAACAGTCATAAAGGGATTCATCCTCATAAGGGTTGTTTGCTAAAGCACAGATGACAAATACCTTTTCATCTATGCATACATGTGCCTAGGTTTCAGGAGAAAACAGTGTTGCCTCTATGTTGCTTCTCTGTAAGGAAAAATGCAAATCAGTACTGGTTAGTTTTGTGCTTAGAGCCTGTTATACTCTTGGAAAACATGGTTCAATTACCCTTCTCTTACTGAAGAAAATGTTACAAGGTAAGAATAAATGTGACAAGCAATGGTGAAAACAAAACACTAACCTGTAAGTTAGTTGGCAGTTGTAAGTGGGAAAACATTGAAAATTTACCCAAGAAATCTTGACACTGGTTTTCAAATAATTATATTGTCTTCTAATCAGAAGGACAGGCTAGAAACACAGTCCTGGAAATTGCTTAGGGGCCGTTTCGTGGATGTTGAACTAGCAAAAGGCAAAGTGTCCCTCCAGCTCCGCAAGAGACTTCAGACAGATCCCTCCTAAAAGCAAGTCCATACTTGCCCTCCTGCTGGTGGTGGTCTTGTAGGGAATAGAAATTAATAAACGCTGCTTGCAAAGTGGTCTGTTAACGCACCCTGGTGACCTTTTGTCAGTAGTGCTTTGTGTACCTCAGTGTTTTAGCTTAGTGCAGACCAGGTGCATATCAAAGGACAATACCCATTTCCGTAGCTGCAACTGTCAGTTCAAGCAACTTGAGACAAAAATTCAGCTGTTCCATTGGTAACAATAAAAAATTATGGCAATGTTTAATATTTCCTTTACTGATAAACACACTGGGTATTCTGCATTCAGTTCAACAAATGTACCAGCTGTTTGTGTTGGTTACTGCTGCTCAAAATGTTTCCCAAGTACATGAATATGTAAGCAACTGGTATTTGTTGACCTGGGAGAGAACTTGACCTTCAGAAGGAAGGGGAGAAGCCCCCTACATTTTGCCTATCTTAGTTCTGTGCAGACTACCTGTACTGTAAATATCATGGTATACAGTAGTCAAAACAAAACAGTTTTGTTTTTTAAGAGCAATAGTCATATAGATGCTAGGTGAGAAAAAAACTTTCCTGCGCCATGCATTTTTGGTGTCTTGCAGAGACTGCCAGAATTACATTTGCATTAATTTCAATCTACAAGTATTAAAGAAGATTCAACTAAAAGTGCTTTCCAAATATGAGGAGCACAGGGGAGAAAGGTAGAACTATGATTTATGGTGACATCTATTAAGCTTTTACAGAAGATCATATGTATGTACTAGTTATCAGCATAAAATTAACTGGTATTAATTGGTCAGAGCTGCCAACTCAGTCTGCTTATGAGTGTAACACTCCTCTTTAGGTCACATTCATTATACTGACATCATATGTCAGATCCTGAATAAAGTTCATTCAGCCATTTCTGCTGTTCTTCTTGTTTGTCCTGCTATGTATGTGTGCTGCCATCAGCAAGAATTCATGTCTTGGCGAAGACTGGGTCTGTGTGCTTTGAGAAATAAGAGTATCGGGTATCTGCCCAATGGCCAATTCTCCAGCAACAGCGGGACTGTGGGAGGCCATCCTTTGATTGAATCATGCTTGGTGTTTTCCTCATTCTTGGAAACTGACTGGAACAAAATGTTCAAAGCTCTTTCTTCCTCTCTTTCCTCCTTTTTTTTTCTCTTTCTGTTTTTCAGCTCCATGCCTCAAAAGGTTGTAACTGGGTTCATTATTGTGTGATAGATCAGTGGTAAACTTCTATGCGTTTTGCTTCATTTGGGCAGCTCCTGTTCCTTAGTGACAGCTGCTTGGCTCAGCACACTGTAATTATCAAGTCAAAACCAAGATGCTTTTAGGTAATGAAAGCATATTGGCAGAGACTGAACTTGTCCTAAACTTCGTCATGGGCCACAGCTTTAAAAGATCCTATTTAGTGTTTGTTTTGTCACTGTTGGTACTGAAACTCTTGACAGTTCATTATCACACTGGACCCTGTGGGAAGCTGTTGTTATCCTAAAGGAGTACAGGTCTTTGGTTTTCGTTAGCTGCCGACATACTGTACAGTCTGTCAAAAGTATACTTTCAATTAATGTATCGGTGTTCATTCTCTTTCTATAAAATAAAGTTTTACTGATGTGTGGGAGGGTTTTATATATGTGTCAGTTAGAATTTACAAATCCCTTATTTAAACAGATGTCTGAAGGAAACTTCACTGAGAAACAGACCTGTGGTTTGTTGTCTGCAGTGGAACCGAGGCACTCTCTGCTGCTACTTTAAACCTACCTCCATTTGACAGACAGCTATGCGCAAACTGAGTGACTGGTGCCCAACTGTCCATAGCCATAGGGGCATATATGGCATGACATTGCCTCTGGTCTGCAAAAGGGCAAGTGGCCCTGGGCTGCATGTTTTGTACACCAGTTGCAAGGGGCTGTATATAGTGGAGACTTTTGCTCCCTCACCAAACTTGTTTTAGCAAACAAAGAGTGTTCCTCCTTATTTGTCTGAAATGTAGAGAAACATAATTTCAGTTAACAGATAACACAATCCAGAGCTCAGAAGAGAGTGGAAAGACATTTCTCAGATTGTTTGCTAGATCTGTTACCTAGATGTGTTAGTTTTTGTGTTACATGATATAACATACAAATCGAGAAGAGAAAACACATGACCTTTTTTTTTGCAAGAAAATTTACCTGGAAGGTCCTCCTGTTCCCATTGACAAGTCACACTTTTTCTACCTTACTATATCATGGAGCAGGCTGGATTTTCTATCAGGACAATTAGAATAGGCACCCATCTTGCTGCTGTTAAAAAAGCCTTTAAAGTGATCTCAAATCTGGCTGGGCTGTAGTTTAGTGTAATTTAGAGAGCAGTTCCAAGTAGGAGCACTGCTGTTTGCTTAAGTGACGCTCTTTGCAAGGAGCATGACACAGTCTCATTTGCGTCCTTTCCTAGAATTTGAGAAGGTTGTCAGACCTTGAAAAATGATGAAAAGTCAGCCAGAAGTAGAAACCTCATGACCTTTACACATGGAATAATTTGTGTTATATAAACTTACACTTCATGGTATTAGTCCTTTGGAGTGCAGGACAGAAGAACCAAGTCACCAGAGGAGGTGTTGTGTGGTCTATAATAAGCAGATCTTTTCAAGCTTGAAAAGTTAAGCATGTGCTATGTTCATGTGGAAACAGAGATTTATTTTTTTCCAGTGCATTTGCAACAGGACAAAAGAAAACTCATCTTTGCTTTCGGATTGTTGAGGATCTAATCCAAAAACCCCTCAACATGTTCAGTCTTGTAAACCCTTCATGACTTCATTTGGTTGACCAGTAAGTGAGAACATGCAGGTCTTTTGTTTGAAGCTAGTATGATGTAATAATCTTTTGACTTTGTTGTGGCTGCCATAGGAGTACCTGTCACAGCCCAGTGGCAAAGATGAATTTTCCATGTGTACCTTGCACGCACATACTGCTAATTGCATTGTAAGCACTGTGATTCTGAAGCAGTAGCAGAGGCCAAGGGGGAAATGCCCTGTATACAGCATGCCCTAGCAAAAAGGTGTGCCAGCCTGTCAATGAAACAAAAGCAGAACAAATGCCTTACCATGGAAAAAGGCAGATGCTGAAGGAGAGCAAGTCTGTAAAAGGGAATAGCTGCTCTTCCAGCTTTGTTCACCCTTTATGATGTTTTTGTCAACACTTCTGTTGCATGGGGGTGTGGGGCAGTATAATAGTTAGTGCTAATCCCTTCTGTGTCCCCAGAACAGAGTGGGAAAACTGAGGTTCTTTCCTTCTCAGTGCATAGGAAGACTTGGGACTTGTTTTCTCCTCTTCCTGATGATTTTTCTTTTCAGTGAATAATGTGTGGATCCAGTCAAGGGATGAGGAAGGTTTTATATTTCTTTGTTTGCAATGTCTAATGCCTTTTTGTGTCATTTGTGAGTCCTCCTCAGAGGTAGCCAAACCCATAACTTCTCTCTATGTGTAAAGGCCACTTATGGCAAAAACCAGGAAGGAAGATGGCACATACAGAATCATAAGGGCAAATAACAGTGTAGCAGCAAACCTTTAACTAGGTGCAGTTAAGGAAACGGGCAGACACTGAACCTTCCACTTAGAGAAGAGGCTTACCTTAGCTGGGCCAAAGAAAGTAAAACGTAAGATAAAAAATTCCTAAGATTCATCTTTCCTCACAGAAAGCCACACAACGTGCTGCAGCCTGATAGAACTGTAAAAGGAATCAGGAAAAAAAAAACAGGAAAAGGATAAACAATATGCTCAAAAGTAATCTACAAAAGACTGGGTTCTACCACCTTCCAATGATGTTCCTTTCCATGCACAATTAGCTACAACAGGGAAAACTTAACCATCTAACACGGCTGATCAGATGCTATGCCATCTTTCAGTAAAACAGTTCAGCAAAAGGTAAGGATTGAATATGTGCTTAACTTTTATATAAGGGGATACAATTTGGGACTGGGAGCCAAGCATATAGTTTATTCCTTCATAGGCTTGAAAGCTCCATTTACTTTTCATACTTCCTTTTGAAAGGCCACCAGTAAAAATCCTTCTGTACTCCCTCATGTCAAGGTACAAAATTATTTCCTTTTCCTTTTAAAATGAGAAGAGAAGAAGCAAAGCAGAGAAATGTACATCAAAACCAGAGCCATCTCCTTTTAATTTCACCTTTATACCACTTCAACTAAGCCTGAATATGGCTTAGTCTCTAAATGTAAGTTTCTTTCAGGTCCTGCTTCTCAGATGGGTATTCTGGGATGCTTTTCAGGCTATGTCTGTTTCTGAAAAGAGATAGAAAATAGTTAATATTTTGAAGACAGTATGTTTATTAGCCCTACCCCCTCTGCAAGTGTCTATTTTATGAGACATGATACATGGTATTCCCCCATCCTTTGCTGAGTACTTCTCTTTCTGTAACAAAGATGAACTCTAAAGATTAGTGTTGTGCAGAGGGAAAGGATATCCTGATCCAAACTAAGAGAAGGGTGTTGGTGGTGAGATCGTTGTCTCCAGTCAAATATGAAAGATGTGCCAGATTTGCCTCCATAAAATAACACCAGCAGAGGTATTATTATTATAAATAATTAAAATAAATTATAAATAATACCAGCAGAGGTACAGCAACTCACACACAATAGCCTCTAAGTTGTCAAATCATTAATCTTTTGGAAGAAGTGCATTGAGATTGGCATTTACAAATTAAGTGTATATGTGTCTGCAAAGACAATATTTTGCTAAAATTCAAAACCAGTTTTCTGCTTAAAGCTGATTTACCGTACTGTTCTGAAAAGCTTTTAGTAGGCTGGAAGCAGCATACAAAGAGAAATGCAGGGTGATTAATATCTGCTGATTATTCTGAAAATAGAGTGCCAAATTTAGCTTTCAGCTATTTTGTTATATCCCAATTGTTTTAGCATGTAAAATATAATTTTTAGGTTATTGAGGCTTGAAGATCTTGTGTATCTTGGTTTAGTATGGAAGGGCAAATTTATGTGTGGATAAACTGTCAGCTTATTATTATCTTTTTCCTGAAGGGTGAATTGAGCTCGTAAGGCTCATCCACTTAAAACAATGATAACATTGTTATTGTAATAAGTAGTGTTTATTAAAGTGTAAAGGTCCAACCTAGTATGGCACTATGGCTATCCGTAGCCAAGCTGAGAGGATCTTAGCCAACTAAACCAAATCAATTATGGTAAAAAAAAAAAAGAGTAAAATAAAAAGCCTCACCAGAAATCAATTATTAACCCCAAAAGACCACAAACACTTGGGTTTCATCCAGAGAAGAGCTGTTCAGGCTACAGCAAAATGAGTTTACAGTGGGCAAGAGCTATGGTGCCCCTGCTGCTGTGGGTAGGTGGGAGAGGGATGGGCATCCTTCAAGGGGCTGCAGTACTGTGTTACAAAAGGAAGCCTAATTCTAATCCAGGAAGATAGAAATTTGGGGGTTTAAAATATAGATCCTGGGAGGATTTAAGTTGTAAATGGAGCAACTGAAAGGTTTAGCTGCAGCAATTGCAGATTTACTTGATTTATCATCAGATATAGGTCCAGACAAGTAGGAGGTAAGTGCCTGGAAATTGAGCCATTTCTGTGACAGTCACTGGTTTGCCTTGCATAAATACCTTCAGTTCTTCCAGGAAAGATCATTTGCTATTCAACTTGGCCATTAATTATCTTCTTAAGGCCCACTTGGAATCCAATGTCTGTGAAAAACCTGACACATCACTGATGGCCAGTCAAGGATAGGTGTTTTACCACTGTTGCATTAAACTATTTTTTCAAAGAAACAAAACAAAATTCAAAGTTCTTCAGAAGCTGTACTTGCACAAGTAATGTGGCAAGGCCCAAGTGGCCTTCTGGCCTCATTCTGGCCTCCATGGTCACTTTTCTGTAGTCTGTACAGCAGAGAGTACCTGAGGTGCAGGTTTTCTGTTGCCTTATTTTATGTCTATTGAAGAGGTGTGAGTTGAGTCTCAGCTGTGGACTATGTATACATGTATATAAATGAAAACATGCACAGTCTTTTTTTTTACACTTACAACAGCTGGACAACAGTCTTGAATCAGTACTTGTTGCTGCTACATGGTAAAAGTTAAATAACAATAGCACTACACAAGAATGTATAGAGAATAATAAGTGATGAATGTTGTATGTGATAAATACATCAAATAATAATAAATATACAACTGACCTGGCCTGTCCCAGGCAAGGCTGAGAGGTTAAAAGGTTAAAAAAACCCAAAAACAAAAAACAAAAACAAAAAAAAAACG
>VWZD01010537.1:96056-106632 GCA_013396695.1 Sakesphorus luctuosus
GGGGGGGGGGGAGGGGGGAAGAAGGGGAGGAGGCATTTTTATTGGCTTTTATTGTGTGTTAGAGAGTAGATACTTCAATGTGCCAAGATTTCTATTCTGGCAATAGCTTGTAGAAATGTAGAGATGCTGCTATTGCATAACCTGATGGCCATCAGTCTAGACTTGCTGTCTGCATTTGGTAATGGTTTTGTATCCTTCTGCTGTGAGTTTACATTAGAAAGTTCATCCCTCCTTTTATGTGAATGACAAATGCCTGTACACATTTGGTACGCTATCTAAATAATCACTTGGCCAATTATACCTGTTTTTTCTAGCAAGAAGAGCAAGAAGAGTGTTGATTATGTATCTTTAATACCAGATCTTAAAAGGCTGCTCAGACTATCAGAGAAAAGTCTCCTGGAGCCCAAGGGAGGGAGGTGCAAGCCAGACAAGTTAATGGTTAAGAGACAAAGAAAAAGGCATGCGTTTTTATTAGCAATGAAATGATTACACATAAGAGCAAGTGAATAGTTCAGAATTTCAATCAAGACTGGCAGAGTCTGAAGGCAGTCTTCTGCCAAGCAGAAGTTATTTAGCTCACTACTATGTTCCTTGCAGAGTAGAAAGTCAGCTTAGGCAATGTAATGGTCATATGTGGTGGTAAAATATCAGGACCTATTGCTTGTGACTAAAGGCTTGTCACTCTGCCACATTAATTTTTTAATTATGGGCGAAAAGATTTTAATAATTTATACTGCTGAGTATCCTGGTGTCAATAGCTGGATTCAGTCACATCCAGCTTAGTGAATTCAATGTGGTAAGGTGATCTGAGTTGCCTTTTCTGCTGAGAGCCATTCCAAAATGTGGTGTGATCCTCTCTGGTCAGCCTCACTCTTAAAGGTAGGTTACCTGCAGATATGTTTTACAGGATAAGATTGATGTGTAATTTCCAGTGGGACATGATGTTTGCTAGTGAGTGAAATACAAGTCGAACTCTATTGTTAGGATGTCTCTGAGACCTTGAGAAGAGAGACTTTTTCTGCAGTTTTGCTCCCTGTTGCCCTCTGATTCCCTTTAGTTATCCATGGGAGCAGCCTGCTTCTGAGGGTACAGATGTATCATTATTTAACACCACAGCCTCTTTTCAGCATTTACCCTTCCTTGATTTGTTGTGTCTTTCTTCATATTTCGTTTGTCTTTGAAGTGTTTGAACTCAACTTTACTTTTAGTTTAGTGGAACATATTTTTTAAAATAATCAGTGAAGATTTTAAACCAGAGACAATATGCTTTTAAAATTACAACTAGCAGGTCAAGTGCAATTGCCATTTAGAATCAAAAGGAAGAATATATATATCTGCCATTTGAATGTTTGTATACCTTTGCATGTGAGACAATGGGATGACTTCTTTGTTTATTCCACCTCTTTGGACAAATTCTACTTTGTTTCTTCAATGTAAATCCAGGATAGTCTCTTGAACTTCAGCAGAGATAATTTGTGTTATCCTGGTATTTACTGAAATCAGATTTTGACCTGAATTTTCCAGTGTATCTCCTGCTGAAGTATCCTCCCACTGAAGATGGTATCATTATGTCTGGGGCCCTGCTTTTGCTAAGTGGATTTTTCTCTTAGCTCATATATCCCTCAGATCATATGTGTTTGATTTACTTACATTGTTCTTACATTTAATCTCTGCTTATTTAGTCATATTTACTGTCATTTTTTATTTGTTTAGTTACTCTGTGCAGCTCAAAAATGTAACAGGAATGGATAGAGCGTAACAAGTTGCAAACGCATTCCTTGCAGTCCTCTTCTGCACCTTGCTTCTTTTTCAGTTTTGACAGTTAGGCTTATAGGATGGATTCTTCATTCAAATCCTTGGTTTATGTAAGAGCACTTGACAGCAGCTGTAAGTGTACTGCAGAGAAGTATTAGATATGGTTTTTATTTATTTTTACTCTACTGTCCATTAAGTCCTCCAGGAACTTTACAAAACCCCCGTTTGTGCTGCTAGGGCCAACATTAGGGGTAGGATGGGCTCAAAATGGAGAGGACTTACACAAAATTCAGACTCTGTTCATCACTGAGTCCTTGGTAGCTGTGGAAAAAAAACAAGTGAAAAACTGCCTTTGCTGGAGTTTTCCTACTGATACCAGTAAGACAGGTTCTCAACCTCATTCCCTGTCGCTGGGATTTGTATACTTTTTAGGATGGTGACACTTATAACATGGAGCTGAAATTTTCTCTCTGGGAAAGGAAGAGAGGAGTTCTCCTGTCAGTACTGGTAAAGCAGAGGGTAAGAGAATTTCCCAAGAGGCAGGGTTGGATGACAAGTTTTTCAGGGAATAGGGAGTAGCACTCATTTATTAGCAAGCATTTTTAAAGCACAGGTAATGCGGTGTGCCACACTTCAGAGCTCAGGTGGCATGCCAGGGCAGCAATCCTTCCTCTCTGCTGGTCTGTGTTGTGACCGGTATTAGCAGAGGCAACAGATGACAGTTAACGTGTGCCCATGGTGAAAAGGTGTGTTTTTGTTCAGCCCTGTCTTGCACTGACTGCATTTTGGGCTTTACTTGCAAAGCCAGTGCTGAGGAGGAAATGAAAATAGAAAGCAAATTTATGCTGACTGCGGGGGAGCTGCTTAGGTAGCTGCCCAAAGCACACCCATATAAATGCATCACCGTGAAAAAACTTAAGCTCATGCTAGACCACAGTTTGACAAGAGTAAAAAACACAAATACCATGCAGTCTAGTTTCCTGTGTACCTGGCTATTAATGGGACCTGTGCCCTCTTCTAGAAGACTCAGCATTGGAGGAGGAAGCTGGCAATGCTTCTCCCTACAGCCAGCAACTGCGGGGACAACACTAAGCCCTAGTGAGTCTGGTGTGCCATGGGGAGAATCCAGCTTTCCTCATGCTATGTACAGGTTATGCGGGCCCTGCTTGCACAGTGACCAGGGGGCTTCTGGCAGGTGCCATCTAGGTCTGATGAAGATCTGCTCCTCAGGTATGCTGCCCAACTAGCAGACCGATGATGGGTCTCTCATTATCCAAGCTTTCTCCAGCACCAGGTTCCCCTCGTGTGCATACACATGAATATGAAGTGTATTTACATGCAGTGCACTCATTTTACGTTGCCATAGGCTTAGGATGTGGGACACACATATTTTGTCTTGTAGACTGGAGTCCTTTTCTCCAAATGCTAGTGATAGGAATCGGGACAGACTGTGCCATTTCTCCCTGCTACCATTATTGTCAGCACTCCATTTTCCATCTTTTAGTCACAGAGGCAAGGTGTATTTTGGTAAGTGGTCATGTGTGGCCAAGTATGGAGAGAGTGGTTGTTTTGCATCTGGATAGATCCTAAGTTATTGACAGGGTTCAGTCCTGATCCCTGCAGTTAAGCAGTCAAGGTAAGATTTACACCCTGGCAGAAGCCAGATTGATCCTATTTAATTAACTGTGTTTAGGATTTAAGTTGCCAATGAGATTTTTCCAGGCAGGGTTTAATTTCAGTGTTTGCGAAGGCAACTAAGTGCACTGAGGTTAAATTCATCAGTAGGTTCTGTCTGTTTTGTACAGACTCAGTAACAGATTCACCTGATCGGCAGCTAAATTGCCTTTGCAGCTCCTTTATTTAGCTTTAACATTGCAAACTGGTAATGTATTCTACAAAATTTGGTACAATCTTTTAAATCATCATCATCATGGCTAGGCTTTGCAAACAAAGATTTGGGAAGGGCACTACCCAGGCTTGCTGCAAGTGTGCTAGAGGTTAAAAAGGCCGATGTGGGATAGGCAAGTCTGGTTGCAAAAGGCACAATGGTAAGTCTCCTTAGGCAACACTGGCGAGGAATGGTTCTTCCTGTGTTGTCTTTTCTCCTTGAGATTGATTCTGCATGCATTCTCAAAGGAAGCAGCAGCATTGTGAATGGTGTGTCTCCATAAATCCCAACTGGAGGCCAGAGTGGCCCATTGATGGCAGTCAATATGGCCAAGGCTGAGGTGTTGTTTCAAGGAGTCCTTGTATCTCCTCTTTGGGGCTCCTCTCTTGTGGCAGCCAGTGGTGAGTTCACCATAGAGCACAATCTTCGGGAGGCGGTGATCCTCCATCCTGGAGACATGCCCTGCCAGTGCAGCTGCATTTTCATCAGCATGGCCTCATACTGGTGACCCTGCCTGTTCAAGAACGGACACATTAGTCATGTAATCAGTCCAGTGGATGTTTAGGACTGAATGGAGGCAGCGCCGATGGAAGCGTTCGAGAAGCCGCAGGTGGTGGCGATAGATGACCCAGGATTCAGATCCATATAAAAGAGTAGACAGTACAATGGCTCTGTAGACCCTGATCTTTGTACTTTTCTTCAGGTGTTTATTGCACCAGACTCTTAAATATTAAAGGTTTTAATGCAAGCTTTTGCTGAAAGGAGAAGGTAAAATAAGTTGAAAAAAATGCTCCAGGACTTCAATGTCTGAATCAATTGATTCTGGGCAGCAGTGGAACTAAGGTTCTGTTCACTATGTGGACTAAACCCTTTGTCCATCTTTTATGTTTTTTACTTCAGAATAATACTGTAAATAATTACTTCAGAATAATACTGTGTTTGTGAGAACAAAATTTCTTATCTCACTGTAACTATATATAGCACAGAGTGGGAAAGCAGTTGAACAAGTGGTAAGTAAACCATCAGAGTATTAAACTGCATTTAGTTAAAAGAGAGTTGTGCAGCATTTTCCTACAGAGAGTATGTTTGGTTTTCGTGGATTAGGTTAATTTTGAAACTTACTGGCTTTGGACAAGAGAGTTCTGCTATGGCTAAAGGTACAAAAGTAGAAGAGCTGTGAGAAAGATTTAATTTGTTTTCTGATTCATTGTCTCAGTATTTTAAAAAAAAACAGCATTGACTCCTACATATGCTCAGCAGCAGTCATACCAACATGATGATAAATGGCCTTTTCCCAGGTAACTCTTCATTCCATGTCTTCTTATCCAGCAAATGTGCTACCCTCCAACTATAAATGTATAAGCTCAGTCTTTTTGCACAATGTGCTAATAAATGACATGTGGGCACTTTGATTCTTTCCACAATATGTACCCCACTTTACAGGCAAGCCCATCTCCATGCATCTGTAAGCAAGGACTCTGTCCCATCCTGGCCTTGTCACTCCTTTCTGACCTCCACTTTGTCTTCTTTTCACAGTTGTGCATCACATCAAGCGCCACAATATCGTTCTCAAAAGAGAACTGGGAGAAGGAGCCTTTGGGAAAGTCTTTCTGGCAGAATGCTATAACCTGTGTCCTGAGCAGGGCAAGATCTTGGTGGCAGTGAAGGTAAAAGAATCTAGGGTTTCCATTATTAATTCATGGTTGCAACTAACGCAATTTTATTTGTAAATGACCATGTTTGCCTATTCCATAGTCCAGTGTAACTGTTCTGATATATGTGGAAGAGTTCACAAGGCTAATTGAGTGTTAAGAGAATGTAGTATTTGATCTCACTGTGGATTATAAAATCAGACCTGACTCATAAGAGAGGAAATAGATTGTGTTACAAGGAGGAAAAACCTTTTATGATCTATCTAAAGTACAATTAGTGAAAAATAATGTCTTGGTCATTAAAAAGACATGCGACATATATGCATGTGTCTAAAAAATTATTCTATTCCTAGCTAAGTGATTAGCTTATGTGTATAATTGCTAGGCAAAGAGCACCTTTCTTTTTCAGGACTGTGACATTCTTCAAGTCAGCAACTGAAATTATCTGTGGGTAATTGTCATTAATATAGCTGCCAGGAATATTAAAATAAACTTGTGGATAATATTGTCATGTACTGTTATACACTGGCAGTATGGAAATCTAAAAGTCATCATATGTCAGATCTGGAGGAGTGATTCTTGATTATTTACAGCTCCAGTCAACTATTACAAAACAAAGTCCAAAGGATGGGGAAAATACATGAAAACATATTTGGAGTTCCAAGTATACAGAGAAGTTGTCACATTTAGGCAAGAGGAGTGTGGAGGGAAGTGATTTGTTTGATTGTCCCAAAAGGCACAGAGTACATTCTATGTTGGGAGTCTGCCAAGGATTAAGAAGATTTCCAGATTGATCTCAGAGCTTGGAGACCAAGCCTGTTTCACTGCACCAAGCTTTTTCATCCCCCAGAATTCCAGAGCTGAAGTTGACTGTTCACATCAGTTGTGGTTGTATCTAGAAAACAGTATGAGTGAAGCTACGCTCTCAGAGTTTGCAAAGTTTCCCAGGAACCGATCTCATCTCCATCTGTAGTGTTCTGCCAAAAAGTGAACAAGGTGACCAGCATTTGAAGTATCTCGTTAAATGCAAGGGGAATAGATGTTTAGAATTTGGGATGTGCCTAGGGATCAGAAAATAATTTTATCTGACTGGTCACAATTAGGCAACCAAGTGTACATTTATGATGAAACCATACAGTAAAAGATATGGAGTAGATCATCTTTTTGAATTTGTTAACAAGAAGTAGGGCTTTGAACCTGACAGTGAGAGAACATAAAAAGACGATAGACTTCTAGAGAGCTCCATCAAAAATAACAGGGTTTTGGGTTTGCCAAGGTTACAAGCTTTATGATACTGGGGAGTTGTTCAGTCACATTGACTGGTGAGAAAAAATTAAGCCCTGAAGGGATATGGCATAGACGGGAGAAAGCAAGAGATCAGAGATGACAAAACTAGATCTGAATGAATTTTCCATTATATTTTGGTGAAGCTACAGTGGAAATTGCCTTTCCTCTATCACTTTAGGGAACTAAAGTATTTCTATTTACTTGCTCCCTTTGAAAGTCCTGACCAAATGGAGCTGAGCACTTCTACTGTTAAATGCTGCACTGTACTTTCTCCCTGCTAATCACAGTGTAATTCAAAAGGAAGAGCATTCAGCCTTTACAGGTAATGATGTCTCTATGTATTTAGATGAGAAATATATCAGTTTTCCAGACAAGTTGTCATACTTTTTTTTGCCCCCAAATCCACTCTTTGTAGTGTCCTTAATAAAGATCTTGAAGGCAGCTGTGAGAATGCATGGGTGACAGTGAGTGCATGCCTTAAGGAAAGCAATTTAGAATTCTCCCTTAAAGAGAAGAGAGCTACCTGTGGAGTGTGTGGTGTCTTGTAGCCAAGGAGATGCTTCTGTGAGTGTGAGGTGAACGGGCTAGCCAATAATGCCATGACATGTTGGATGTGAGAGGATATAAAAGGTGTGGATGTTGCTGAAAATAGAACTAACTAGAACTACTACTTCAACTACTGCCGGGAACTACTACTACTGACTACTACTATGATCTATGAGGAAACTATCTGTGAAACTATCTTGAATAAACTCTTGTAAGCCTTCTGATCAAGCCTTCTGATGCCTCCTGTGCCTGAGGTCTTCTGACCATCATTCATGCTGCCCCCTTACTCAGGATAAGGGGACTCCAATAAATGGTGACCCCCAATGTACCCCAATATGGGAAGAATCACCTCTGGGGACAGGTTATGCCCATTTTATGTTTTTATCATTGACTCTTAAAAGACATGATGCTGTCTGCTGTCAAAGATCAAAATTTTGGTAACTGAGTCACCAAATTGATCCTCATATAACTGGGCAGTTAATTGCCTAACGCTTCCCTTTTTTCCCATGCTACCAAAACAGATCACAGGCATCCTTCAGTTACAGTGGAGGTCAAGGGATAGGACCTCAGTGGAGTGGAGAGATCTATCCAGGGGACTGTGTCTGGACCCCACTGCTGAGCATAGAGTTTGGCATGTCTTAGTCTTATTAGACCTGAATGCCAGCAGCAATGGGCAGCTCCTCCCTCCTCAGCAAGGGCTTCAGAGAGCTTCAGCTCTCGTGGGCAAAACCAGAACACCCATCGCCATGAAACAGATTTGGTGAGCCTTGTAGAAATATGTACTTGGTGAGGAGTAAGAGGTGGTGCCACGGGCATTTCATCAGCAAAGAGGCAGAGTCGATCAGGATGGCTGGTGGTCTCTGATGGCTACCTGTCCCTGCCAGTTGCTGGACAACTGTGTGGTTCATTCCTGGCCGTGAGCATCCCTCCTTATAACTCAACATGTTTCCTTCTTTTCAGCCAGCTGATATTCAAAATGCTGACATTGCTGTAGCAAACTATTGAGGAGATAAGAGGCCCAGGAAAATCTGAGAAGATAAAAATATTCAGGCTTAGCAGAAACAACCCAAAAAGCTAGAGCTTTTGCTTCTTGGCAGAGAAGAAAGCAAAATTTGTTTAAATTATTTTTGACTATTTTAGGCTTTTTGAGGGCAGCATGGAGTGTTTAGAAATGTGGGACAAACCCTGTGAGTATGGTCATCATAGTAGCCTTCTCCCATGTGAGTTCCCACATCACTTCTGCACACTATTTGCTGCAGGCACTTTTAGAAAATAGAAGGTAGAGGAAGGAAAAGTCACTCTTTCGTTGAGAGGCATTTTGCTGTGCCACTGTGTTTGTTCGGACCTGGTTCATTGCTGCCTCCTCACAGGACTGGATCTACAGGCATAGTCTCACAGTAGTTTAGCCTATCCAGATCTGAAGATGAGCCTTATTAACAAGGCATAGGTTACCAGCTGCCTCTGGCTCCCTTGGAAGGATGGACCAGGATTCACCCTGTGCTGCTCAAGGGTTGAGCTCAGCTAGCAGACTGCTGTGTGCGTAAGTTCAAGAACATTTCTGTGGCACCTGCACAGAAAAACTGAAGGTTTCAAATCTTTGAATCTTCATTTCGGAGAAGCTCAAAACCACTTGAGGAGACATACCACTCAGCTTTTGTATGGTGATGGGGAGCAGTAGCAGTGATTTCATAGGGGAAGACTGAAACAGTAGAAAGGTTGTGTGTAGTTACCAAGTCCTGCTGACGTTAATGACAGTCACATCCCCCTGCTCTTGCTCTGACTTACCCATGAATGCAGTTCTGTGGTGACAGGGTTTGGTAATAAGCTGGCAGTTGACACTGATTGCAGGGCACAAGTCTGTACTGACCAGATGGTATGTTGATACCTTGACAAGGACTCTATGGAGTAGAGTAAGCAAGGGGTGGTGGTCCAGGGGCTCCCTCTGTTGCCTAAGGAAGCTTGTCCCTCCTCCTTAACTGCTGACCTGAGTGGCTGGAAAGTACATGTGGTTGAATCTCAGATCCTACTCAGGAAAACCTCCTGTCGACTTCTGAGAGTGCTTTGTATGCAGAGCTTTAGTGTGCTTGTCAGTAATGATAATAGTAATTAATATGATTTTTTTCTCTCTTTGTGCTCTTACGGTTTGGGTTTTTTTTCTCTTGTGTTAAGAACAAGTTAAATACGTTAGTCAATGTCATTTTTATGTAAATTCTACATACTTGTTAATTTTTTCACCTTCCAGTCTCCTCCTTACTTGACTGTGCCAGCTCTCTCATGCATCATGTCTATTCTGTGCACTGCATGAAATAATGAAAAGGATATTTTGCAATGGTGGGTGAAAAAAATCCAAGTCATCCCTTGGTGAAATCCTGCCTGAGTTTTACCTGAATTTTAGACCTTTCTGCATTTTACTGTTTGACAGCAAATGTGGAATTGCCATGGCAACTGCTCTGTCATACGATAATTTTGCAGTTTCTCTGAGATAAAAGGCATCTTCTCAAGTATACAATATGCCATCCTCATAGGGCAGAGCTGTCAGCATTTTTTACTCTCCTTCCAGGGAAAGAGCCTGCTGGAAAGAGGATCAGCCTCTGCTTCTTCCTGTCAGTTTTTTCCAGGCTGCTATTATTTAAAAATGTTTTTATATTAATTGTTTTTCTAGTTCTGTCATTGAGAGAAATTACAATTCAATCACTTTAGGTATGAAACTATCAGAGGAAACTCAAGTGACAACGGAATTATTCCCTGTGATTTCATTACATACAGCATAGACTGCACTGCGGGTTGGTGCCTGTATCATGTTAAACCATCATCCCAGAGCCTGGAAGTGTTGAAAGACATTTCAATTCTAGTCCTCACTTGGTTCAGATGTGATTGTGTGCAGACCATAGTGGGCAGCAAATTTGATATCCATAATACAGATGTGCAATATCCTTGTTGCATCATTATTGGTAAGACTTATGGACGAAGAATTCTGGGCCTAAAGGCATTTGAGATTTATGTCTCTCAGGGAAAGGACAGCTGTGGCATTAGTGATTTCTCTTGCCTCTAGGATCCACAGAGCCTGAAATCCACAGGGAAAAAGACCTTGAACTTGGAAGATAGCTATCCAATCTGCCCTGCTCCTTGTTCCCACATCTGAATCTTATTGTGGTAGCTGTTCATTTTTTAAGGCCTGGGGTTGTGCTTTCACAAGTAAAGCAAGTGCTTTTTCTAACTGTTGTCTACTAATTCCTTCTTCACATTTGCACGCATATAATAGTGGAAAAGTGGACAATTGTCCCTGTGGATAAAAAAAAAAAGCTTGAAAACCCATGACTATTGCAGCTAAAAACTCTGTTGGTAGAAGGATTGCACAGCATCAGCTTGCCTTGTGTCTGTTCTGATGCGTGTGGTTGGTCCCATGCTCTGTATATTAATTCAGGCTGGAAAATAAAAGTGACTAGAT
>VWZD01010537.1:110447-126739 GCA_013396695.1 Sakesphorus luctuosus
TTTCACCTGGTACCAGATGAGTCCCCACAATGCTAACACACCTTCCTTAACTTCTTCTTCACATTTGTCACTTTGATAATGAAATTCTTCTCTTGGGGCAATTTTAATACCATATTTCTAGTAGGTAGTGTCAGATTTAATCTTACAGATTTGATTAATTTGCAACTCTTTTCCAAACTCCTGTGCCCTTCCCCTAGAGATGAATTAAGGCCTCATCTCTGTTGATTAGGAAGGTGATTCTCTGAAACTCCCCTTAGAATGAAGGAAGGACTTTGAGAGGAAATAAAATCAGTTCCAAAGCATTTTTCAAAACCAGTTGGTGAGGGAAATGGAGAAGTTGTTTCTTAGAAAGAATAATCTTCAGGAATGGAATAAAAAAGGCTTCTGAAAACACAGGAAAATTGAATGAATGGAAAAGGATGTTCAGAACATTATAAGCTGTATCAAATAAGATATGATGGCCAGAAGACTTTGTTAATTGGATAAGGATTAGTTAGTGATTCTTAACGTAAAATGTTGTGCATATGAATGTTTATATCTATATCTTCAAGATACTAGGATGTACATGCATTCCATAGCTAACACAGTTAAGATGGGTGAAGCACATGTGTCCCAATACTTCACTGGACTTTTTTAATCCAAAACATCCCTGGTTTTCCTGGAGTGCATACAAGTATTCTCCTTAGTCAGTTGATTGTTGCATCTTAAGGATTTGCTAGCTCTTGAAAAGCTCCTATTTCTGAAGCTGTTTTGTTTTTTTAAATAGTGTGTGTTTTGTGTCCTTGTCCTATCCTCAAGAATTCCCATCTCAGGCAGGATTCACACTTGGTGATGAAATAAGCAAAAATTCTTGCCTACTGTGCATTTGGATAGGAAATTAGAAGTATAAATCTAAAATTACTGCTTTTGTTTCTCAGATCTGTGAAGGAAGTTAGCTCTTTCTTCTTTAAGAAAAGATGGAAGGGTCAATGTCCTGTCTTCCAGTAGAAATCAAGGAATGCCAGTCATAGGAAAAGTGATGCTGTGCATGCCATTTCATCGCCTTTCCCTCAATTGTCTTTCATTCTTAGAGTGATAAGGTTTTCCTGTTACCAAATAGATGTATTTGTCAGCCTTTCTCTGGAAAAGGTTACTAGAACAGAACAGGAGTAAGGTGGTAGCTTCTGATAGAGGGATTTATTGTGAACACATATGCTTTATTTCCTTGAGTAATATATATCCTGTTGTGTAAGGCTCTTCATAACATTTATCTTTCACACAATGAAGGAAAATAGCAAATGAAAAAAGCTGAGATAGAAATTTTCCCCTATTTCACCAAGAAATTTGTAACCCTTTTGACCAAGTTTTGGCTTAGGCTCACTAATGCCGTTCTCCTTTCCATCTTACAAGTGGCCTCTCAGTGTATCTGCTTGTGTTTTGGTGCAGGGCACATGGACCAGATGCAGGACTGATGGCAGAAGGCAACCGTCCTGCTGAGCTGACCCAGTCCCAGATGCTTCATATTGCCCAGCAGATTGCATCTGGTATGGTTTACCTGGCATCACAGCACTTCGTGCATCGGGATCTTGCTACTCGGAATTGTCTGGTTGGTGAAAACCTACTGGTGAAGATTGGGGATTTTGGGATGTCTAGAGATGTGTACAGCACAGACTACTATCGGGTAAGTGAACTGCTGTAATAGGAAATAACCTAAGTCTTGTTCATTCTTCTTACCACATTGGTGTAATTGATTATTTACATTGAACCATATATCAAGTAATTTAAAGGCTGACATATGGAGTTTGAGTTTTGAGTTAAAAAGTTTTGGTAAATTTGGAGATTTAATCAGGGTAAGATTGTCATGTCCTTTTCTTTATACATGTTGGGTTTAGATTTTAATAATAAATCATAATAAAGTCTTTTTTTTCTGGGCAAAATTTTTGAATGTTTTATTGTCTTTAGTGAGGAAGAAGCAGCAAATTAAAAGGAAGAGCTGGTAATTGAAATTTGGCTCAACACTTCAAAGTTATTAAAATATGTTTTTAAATATTGCAAAGGCAAATGGAAATTTTAACTTTGGGGATGTTTATAATGTTACAGTTAACTAGAGAAAATGTAAGTACTGGACAACAACATGACCACTTATTTTACTGAAAAAGAGACTAGGTGAGAAATTGTTACACATAAGCTGTTCCTGCCTTAAGCCAGGCTTTAGTCCTACTTCTTATGGTTGAAAAGTTGTTTTGCAGAGAATAAGAGTAGCCCATTTCACTTCTTCATTCTGACTGGTTTTGCTGAATTTGGTTGCTGTGAAATGATATCTGAAGTTTACAAAGGCCTTCTAGAATTGCTGGGAGAAACAGAACTGTCGGCATTAATTACTGTTGTTGACATTGTCTTTGTGCTATGCGGCTAATCATGTAGGTGACAGCATTTGCTACTTGCTATCACATTTGTAATTTCATAATTGGAACTGAAACTGGCAGGTGTTGGCGGCTTGTAAAAAGGCAATCCATGGCCAACCTGTTAATTTACAAACCCTAGAGTTTATTCAGTGAGATAAACTAACTCATCATCTTTAAGCACATGTTCTGTATCTGCCTCTCACATGACTTGTTGCCGGTGAATTCCTTATAGATAAAAAGAAGGCCTGTTTCTTAGCCACTCAGTTTAGGTTGTTCTTTAGTAAAAGAGAATGTCACCTCAGCATCAGTGTTTGTGGAATGCCTGGGTAGAGATTGTCTCTACATCTGACTGAGGCTGAAGAGGGCAAAGGAAGCTACACACAAGAATTATTGCTGAATGCTGATTCACTTAACAAGTGAGAAATAAGTCTGCCTTGTTAATTGTCTTTTCTTTCAAAGATAAACCTAGTATTTAGTAAACATATGATCTAGATTCCTCGTGTATATTGTTATTTTGGAAACATGGTACTTTGAGTTATTTGGTCAACGTAAAACAAGCCTGACTGCAGTTCAGAACTTAGAAAAAATACACAAGATGGTAATCACTGGCTCTGTTTGTGTTTGCAAGGACACCAGCGAGCACAAAGTGCCAGAGTTTCTTGATTTTGTGTCTGATTTTTCATACTGCATTTTTGCAATATTTATTGAGACTGAGTGCATCTCAGTTCTGTACTTCAGTGCTTACCATGTTAGTTGCTACACTTAAGAATGAACAGTACTGAGTGTTTGCAAAGATCTTTACAGCCAGAGGCAGCATTTTTAAACATATGCTTTGCTTATTTTTGGAAAAAAATTAGTAACTCCCTGCTGCATAAAAACTACCTGCAAAAAGGGATAGATGCTCAGTAATCATAGGGTCTTTCAGAAGACAGCTTATGCCTGGCTCAGCCATGTGATAATGTACTGTCTCTGGCATCATCTTACCTGCTCACGTACCTCAGGTTATAATCTTTGAGTCTTATACATGAGCACTCAAACAAAGCTTTTACCCAGTGAAACACAGGTTTAGAACAAGACCCATGACCTGGAGAAAGTAGGAGTTCACCAAAGGAAATTCTAGGTAACCCTGATAGTACTTCAGTACATCTCAAAGAGCCTCATTCAACAGGTGTGCTGCATTTCCCATTTCCTGTTATACAGAATCACTTCATCTTTCCTTTTTGTCTCCATCATCATCACTTACTTTTGAGGTCAAGGAGGAGTTCTGTGTGGTCCACGGTGTAACAAAGGAAAAGAAAGAGGGAGTAGTATGAAGACTGATGTTATAATCTTGCAGGGAGATGGCTGGAAATGAAACTTCAAGCTGGGTTCTTGTTCTACACAATAAGAAGGAAAAAATGTTTCATTTCTCTGGCTCCTCATGTTCCAGCTGGTTTCTAACTGGTGCAGAGGAGAGACAGAGCCATAGCCTGCCATGCCACTATATTTCACAGTGATAAAAGCTGGAAGTTACAGTTGAACCTGTGAGGTTTTGGCTTGCCCTGCTTGGGCCATATGTGAGCTGATCAGAGGCTGGTCATGAAACAGTCAAGGCAATGACGACTTCCTACATGGTTTCCTGGAAAATTATATCCTTAGTAGGCCTAAGTCAGCGATAACACTGGAGCAGCGCAGACATACCATACCCAATGGTTTATAGCAGGCTAGGTCTTTTTAACTGCTCAGTCTTAGTCACATATGGAGAAGGAATTCATCACCAACCCTGACAGCTTTATCTGATCCTTGTTGGAAGGATTTACACAATTCCAAAAAGTTCTGCAATAAATGGTTTGGCATTTATGTTTATTAATACATTGGAATTGGTTTTTTGGGATCCTACCACCCAGTTTAATATTAGATTTGCCCAAGATGATTATTTATAGCTTGCTTCTGTAAGATAAGGATGATCCCAAGTTGTTGTGCACTGTTAGATTGTTAACAACATTATGCATTGAATCAGCTCAGTTGCTGAGAGATGCTTCAGGGAAGAGAGGGAAAGAACTAAGCCTTGGGCTGGGAATGCATGTGATGTGTTGCCCCGATTGGACAAGCTTTCCTTTTCCTCCCTTGTTCTTTTTTCCTGTCTTTTTCATCAAGCAGTAATCTTGTAGGTGGAGGAAGCCCTGATGTAACAGACCAGTGTAAAAGCATAGTTTTCAACAGTTAGACCAGGTGAGCCAGGGGACATGAAGAAACTGCAACGGCTTTACTTAACTGATACTGCTGTCCATCCCAGCCCATAGTAAAACAACTGTTAAGTAATTGGTTTGATCTGTGTGCCAAACTGCTCTAGCAGACACTCTGCTGCACTGCAGTCCTTGTAGCACAAAGGATGCTTTCACAGAGTTATTTACTTGCAGACCTTAGGTCTCAGGTTCATTAGGGGCTTTTATTTGTTTTGTTGGTGACTGGGTTTTGTTGTTTCATTCCCAGCCCCCACTGGTCAGTTTCCCATCTTTCCCTCAGATACCCAGGTAGTGCTTCAAAGCAGCTTTCAGTGCTTCGAAGTATTGACATTGAAGCATGGGAACAACTACTCTGTTATTATTTGTTCTTGCATTCAGAGATAATATATCAGGGCCTTTTAGGCTCCTAGTTCAGGTTTGCAAGTGGTTGCTTAATACTTGGTCCTAGAATATTTTCTGCATTTCTTCATCATAAGCAAAAAGCTTAAAAAAAAGGGTAGGGGAAGAAAGAAAGAAAGAAAGAAAGAAAGAAAGAAAGAAAGAAAGAAAGAAAGAAAGAAAGAAAGAAAGAAAGAAAGAAAGAAAGAAAGAAAGAAAGAAAGAAAGAAAGAAAGAAAGAAAGAAAGAAAGAAAAAAAAGTCATTTTATCCCAGTACTTTGAAAAACTTTGAAAAACTTAACAGGGATATGCTTTAAATATCCAGCCTGGTCAGCTAGCTACAGGTTTGAGCCAAGATTTTGGATGAAACTGTGATCTCACCAGACTAACCAAGAGCTTTGCTATTAACTTCATTAGGACCAGAATTTCACTCTTCCACATTTCCTTGTTTGTCCAGTGCAGGATAGGGACTCTGTTTCTGATTTACACTTATGGAGCTCAGTTGTGTAAGCCCTATTTAGCTATTGTATAACCTACTTGCCTTTATGCAACAGCACAGGCAACAGTGGAGAAAATAAGGACCTGCTTCCTCTGTTTGTACTAATCATTCAAAACTCTATCAAAAGATTGGGGCTGTTAGTGAGGCTTCCATCTTCCTTTAGGCCACCTTAGCCCTAAAGAACAGAGGTGTTCACAGATCACAGAATCACAGAATATGCCAAGCTGGAAGGGACCCACAAGTCCAATAATTAACTCTGCACAGGAACACCCCAATAGTCACACCATGTGCCTGAGAGTATCATCCAAATGCTTCTTGAACTCTGTTAGTCTTGGTGCTGTGACCACTTCCCTGGGGAGCCTGTTCTAGCGCCCAACCACCCTCTGGATGAAGAACTTTTTTCTTATATACAACCTAAACCTCCCCTGACACAACTTCAGACCATTCCTTTGAGCGCTGTCACTGGTCACCACAGAGCAGAGATCAGTGCCTGCGCCTCCTCTTCCCCTCACAAGGAAGTTGTAACTGACTCCCCTCAGTCTCCTCCAGGCTGAACACACCAAGTGACCACAGTCACTTTGATACAGCGTCCCCTCAAGGCCCTTCACCATCTTTGTTGCCCTCTTTTGGACACTCTATAAGAGCTTAATATCTTTCCTATATTGCAGTGCCCCAAACTGCACACAGTATTCAAGGTGAGGCTGCACCAGTGCAGAGCAGAGCAGAGCAGGACAATCCTCTCCCTCGACCAACTCACAATGCTTTGCCTGATGCCTCCCAGGACATGGTTGGCCCTCCTGGCTGCCAGGGCATTGCTGACTCACATTCAGCTTGCCATCAACCAGGACCCTCAGGTCCCTTTCCATGGCACTGCTTTCCAACAGCTCATACCCCAGTCTTGTCCCATCCCAGGTGCAGAATCTGGCACTTCCCCTTATGGAACTTCACAAGTTGGTGATTGCCCAGTCCTTTGATTTTTCTAAGTCTCTCTGCAGGGCCTCCCTGCCTCTGAGAGAGTCAACAGCTTCTTCCAGTTTTTTGTTGTCTGCAAACTTGCTCTGTGTCCCTTACAGTCCTGCATCTAAGCCATTTAAGAAGATGTTGAAGAGCACAGGGCCCAAGATGGAGCCCTGTGGAACCCCACTAGTGACAGGTCACCAGTCTGATGTTACCCCATTCACTATCACCCTCTGTGCTTGACCTGTAAGCCGATTTCTCCCCCACCACATGGTGTGTTCATCCAGCTTTGTGCTGGACATTTTGTCCAGAAGGATCCTGTGAGAGGCACTATGGAAAGCTTTACTGAAATCCAGAAAGATTACATCAAGCAGCTTCCTTTGTTGAACTAGGTGGGTTACCTTGTCAAAGCGGATGCTGCAAATAAGTAGGATCCTGCTGGCAGCACTCTCCACAGATGGCTGCACCACCGCCTCTCTGTCTTAACTTGCAATTTCTTTTAAAAAACAGCAGCCTGAATAAACTCATGCCCAATATACACCTATGTGATCACATTATTCTCCCTTCCTAGCCCTTATATCTCAAATGTATTTAAAGTATTCCTGTACTGTATCAGACTGTTTTAGGAGGTTAAGGAAGGCACACTGCCAAGAAAAAAAGTTTTTCCTTTTTTCTTCGCAGTAGCCTTCTCCCATGACTTTCAGTGTGTGAAACAGCAGTTTTGATGTCTCTTTCTGCTACAGACATCACTAGAACTGTGACTAGTATTTTCCAAAACAGATTTTGTCCATTCTTGGATTAGAGGTACTTTTCAGCCTCTAATGAAAACATGCAGCACAGTNAAATGAAGAACATTTCTTTTTTTTTTTTCTTTTTCATTTTTACGTTTTTGGTTTCAAATCCTCAGTAAATGACTTTGCAGTTCATGCTGGCACATTTTGTACCTCTAGCAGTTGAGAAAGACTGTTGTTTCCCTTTTATTTTTAGCTTCTTTGGGGGCTGCCTTTTTTCTTTAAATTAAAATTCAGGTCTTGTCTAATTTGGTGATGAGTAAAGAAATAAAAAAACAGAATCATGTTACCAAAAAGTAAACAGCTGAGGGAGTGAGAAAGGTTTCTCAGGAAGTTTCCTAGATTTTTGTTTCTTAATGTTTTCCTGATAATTTCTATTTAATGTTAACATTAAAGGAGTATTTTGGGGAAAGATGTCTTCTAAAACAGAGTTCCTATGCATTTTCAGGTAAAACAAAAGAAGTTATTACACTCTTTAACCTCCCAGTAAGACTTCCAGAAAAACTAAGGGTTACACAACTTGCCATTCCAGACCAATATTAAAAATACATAGATTCCAGACCGTTTCACTTATGTAAAAAGGTCAAAACCCTTTTTGAGAAACCATTTTGTTGCTTGTGAACGTTACAGTCCTCAGCAAACAGTTCTGATTCTGATCTTTGCTGTTCCTTAGCAAGGCCAGAGTAGCAGTTTGAAGAACAGTGAAAAACATTAGTATTAGAGGAATGAAATGGCAAAGAGCATCTTACCTACTAAGCATAGCCCTTCCTTCATGTGTGAACCTAATATTGTAGAATGCTGTATTTCTGGCAACAGCATAATACACTTTTTCTGCTGACACTTTATATGAAACATATTCTAAAAGATAGGGCTAGTAAAATGATCACCGAAGAGTGATCTTGCTTAAGCTATTTCCAGTACCAAATGCCTATTTGCAAAGAGAATTAATGCATGACAGCAGTGGTCTAAAAAAAGAAAAGGCTGGTTTATCATTATTTGGGCTGCAACTAGCCAGGCAAACACCGTGATACAAATGTTTACAGTGAGGAACAAGTGTCTGTCTATTCTGAAAGGGCAATAGCAGCAAACACCTGCAGGTCTCAGCTGTCACTACAGAGATGAATACCTGCATGTGGGAGTTTGGAGGAGGCTGCACTAAAGAAAACAAGAAAGAGTTACTGGGAAGTCAAGCAGCTTGTCAAGGCATCCTCGTAGGTGTGTGTATTGAATTGTCACAGTTTGAAGGCACAGTTTGAAGGCTTTTTATTAGCTGCTATTTTTGCATCCATTGCTCAAAAGGAAATTATCTGCTTCCCTACATGGACTTCTTGGCTTTCCTCCTCCGTCAGAGGCTCATTGCATCATGTGTAGTGCTGGGGAGGACAGAGGGTTCCAGCAGCCCTGGAGGACTTGCACAGATGATTTCTTGCAACTGGAAATAATACAGGAAATAATAGGTCAGCTTGAGAGATGTAAATCCCAACTAGCTGTCTTGAAGTCAGTGCAGTAGATCTAAATTTAAAGTAACATAATCCTAAGCAGAATTAGGTCTAATGATTTAAGAGGGCTTCCTAAAGGTCACTGTAATGTCAGCATTGAAGAATTTGTATGCACCAGGACATGGCGTTATCCTGATGAAAAAGGATTCGTACCGTGGCTTGATGCCTGTTCCTACTTGCCCATGCCAGAGTATATCCTGTGGCATGCAGGAGGCATGTTATTTTCCCAACTTTTACTTAAACAACCTTGACTGCTGGTGTTTTGTCTGGAATTGTAGTTGTTGAACCTGTTCAGTTCTTCACTGAAACCCCAATTTCAGCTTTGTCTCAAGGAAGTACAGTTCCATTTTTTTTTACCATACTGTTGATGTAGTCACTTCCCAAGTGAAGTTCTCTCATCATCTTTGCACCAGGGCCATTGGTCCTACTTACAATTCTCTTTCCATCTGTTTTCACTGACACAGATCCTAAGAAGCAAGTCCCAGAAAGTTTTCCATATTAGTGTTAGGAAAGGGAACATCAGATGTCCAATGTGTAGTGTGCTGCATTTAACAGTGAGTGATCCAGTAGGATTTCTTTATGCCTCGTTGGTGCTGAAGGATGCAGTCTACGATGGTATGAATGCTTCTTCTGGTCTTGGAGTTGTTAGACCATAACCTAGGAGAAAATGTGCTCCCTGCTTTTCCCCTACCACGTGATCACTGGGAGCCCCTGAGAAAGGACACACAGAGACCACCCGAGAGGGAGAGGAACAAAGAGGAAGTTTATTTCTGGTCTAGGGTTTATATGGACTTTGGAGGGATTCAAACTCACCAATAAGGGACAAGAGCGGAGTCTGGCTTTGGGCCAATAGGAATAAGGGGATTTACATTCAGTGGGAGAGGGTTTCAGGAAACTTGATGTCACAATCTTCCCCCAGCCCCCTGAGTTTACAGGGGTATTCTGGGAAGAAGAAGCAATGACATAGCAAAAAAGACACTTCACTAGATCTGTGCATTCAAACAACATTAAAAACATCAGTTGTTAAAGCATTTTATCAGTGGTTGGCTGATTCTCTTCACCAGCCCATTTCTGGCAGGAATTTGTCCATGCCATATATTGTGAATCCATCCCAACAAATGAGTTCTTACTAAACTCTATCTTGCAGGGTTATTGACAGGTCGGTAATACAGAAAATGAGATTTTTCACTAGGAGAGTGGGACCTACTTTATTTTGCTAGATTTAAGGTCCCTTTCCTAGCAAATATGCAAATAGGAAGACAGTTTCATGGCTTCTGGAGTACATTCTCCTTCAGTCTGTGAGATCAAGGAGTGTGAAGAGGGTAGAAACAAAAAATCATAATAATGAGGTTGAAAAATGAAACTGATTAAAAGACAAACTAAAGTAGAGTGACCTTGCTGCTGTGGCCAGTTACTTGATTACCCATTGAATTTCAGTGCCTAATTACTCTGTTGTAATTCCACCCCCACTAGCTTTGCACCAATGTGGCTTTCATGCAGAATGTCAAGAAAAATGTTGTCTTGAGAAAGTTCAACCCAGGAGGCAGTACCTAGAAACATATGTTATGCAGAAATCCTGTTGAACTACCTTATAGCTAAAAGTGTTGAATGTATGTCAATCAAAACACCAAAGTCCTTGGAAATTTTCAAATGGAGATTTTCTTTCTGTTTGCTCCTCTTAAAAGCTTTGAGAATTTACCGTTTGGTCTCATTTTGGTTATAGAACAAATATTACAGTTTTCAAATGGATGGAAATTTTGGGTTTCCAAGCCCATTGTTAAAGCATTTTAATTTTCAGCTGGTTTACTCTTGGAGTATGCAGTTGGTAAGAGCCTTAGGATCCACATGCATGCCTATAGGATAACAGGAAGTTTACACAGTCAGCCTCACCAGTGGCTGACACAAGCTTTTCTGTTGAGGGGCTCTTAGCACAGATGTTCATTAACTTAAAAAGTCCTTTTAAAATTATACATACAAAACTGAATCATTCTCAAAAATAACCACACATATGGATATAAATTGCAGGAAAGCAGTGATTCACACATTGAAATTAGCCTTAGGAACTGCAATTTAGAGAGCTTTGCAGAACTCTGATAGTAATCGCCTCACTCCATTAAGTAGCAGTACAGCTGTACAAAGCTATTTTTTGCAGGTGCTGAAATGATTTAACCGTTGTTTGATGATTAGCACATAAGAGAGCAATGTCCTCAATCCCATCCCTGATCACAGTTTTGCTGGGTTGTACTAGGAATATTGGTAGAGGCTATTTCCATTGACTTTACCAGAGCCAATATTTTGTCCAGGGCTTTAGAAAGTTAAAATTTTACAGGAAACTTTTTCTAGAGACCAGACATAGAATAGCAAGACAAATGATGAATTAATTTCTCTAGTTTTTCTTCCTGACTATTTGTGCAGATTAATAATGCCTTTTAGTAATTATGAAGAGGAACCATGTGTAAATATCTGGAGATACTGCACTGTGGTGCAACAGAATGTCACTTTTGGCAGGAAATCTGCAAAGCAAATTACAGAACTCTAAAGGTTAGCAGCTGAAACTGTTGACGTTTTGATATTTGATGTGCACAGTGTTAGGAAAAGACGAAAGAAATTAGTAAAAGATCTCTCGGAGCACAATTGGAAACCGGAGTGGCAGCTCCTGGCTGCTGCAGAGTACTGATGCACGCTGTGCGGCCGCACCACTGCCCCCACTAGTGGTGGGGACAGCACAGAAAGGCCACCCAGAAGGAGCGGAATTCTCCTTTGATGTCTGATCACGAAATGAGCTCCCAGCAGAGTCTTTGCAGGCATCCAGCTGGAAGGTTTTCTTATGCAAATAGGTTCTCTCCTTGCACTCAGGAAAGCAGTTGCTAGGCAGTTTTCTTAAGTATGCATTTTTTACCCTGGGCCGGAAGAACAATGGGCACTCTTTTAGCTCACAGAACTCAGGAAGCACGGGAAGGAAGAACTAGACAATTAGACTGTGAAGTGCTATGTGTAACAGGATGGATGAAGTGGATGAGAGGAGAGCTCTAGCTAGTAAAAGAGCTGAGCCTACAAACCTGGCTCTGTATATTCCTGTGTGCACAGCAAAGAGCTACTGGTGATGAGCTATAGGGAAGCCCTGAATGATACTGCAGATCATTTAGATCTTCACTGCCCTCTGGGTCCTTTGTCTGTCTGATGGAGCATATGTCCACTCCAACATGGAGTGGAAAGGAAGTCAGTTGCAAAAACGTGGATCAGTCTGAGACTGCTGGCATCAGTGACAGAAAATGTGGAGACAGAGAACCCATGCTTTAGGTTACCTATGAAGCTGTAACGTATATGCCTTTGTGAACTTTTTTTCAGTACAAGGCATCGTGAATAGTAAAAGAGTTTTTGACAAGTTGTGAGGAACTGCTTTCCAAGCTTCTCAAAAGGTGGGGACCCAAGAAATGAACTGATACTGAATTTTGCAGTCTCAGGGACTTTGTAAATAGACTTAAGAGATAATTTACCTTTGCTTAATCTAGTCTTACATAAAATGGAACCAAAACACGTACAAAATGGTGTCAAGCTTCTTGCTGTGGCCTAACTTTAGGAAGAGATGAAGACCTGATTTAAGGGGCATGAGGGAATATTCATCTGATATCAAGAACAGATATAAAAGATTTAGAAAAATGATGGTGACTCAAATGCTTCTGTCTCCAGCATGCAGGTAAACAAACCTGCAAAAGCAAAGCCACATGAATGGGAAGTAACTTCATTCTTCCCAGTGTATTAAAATGCTTTCAAGAAAAATACCTAGCCTCCTCTTGAACTTGCTTTCAAAAGTTACTATTTATTTGCTCTTGAAGAGTATCCTTGCAACACTGCTGTCCAGTCCTTGAGGATTTGACTAGCTTGCATTCAATTTGATTTGCAATCAGTTCCTACTTCTCTTCTCTACTATATTTTGTCCACGGCTTGATATTGCCATAGTGATGTCTCAGATGTTTGAGTTGGGAGCAGTGAGACCCATTGAAGTGCTCAGATAGAGGTACTAAACCTGAGAGGTGATGTAAAAGAAGTTTCAAAACTATTCTTATTTTGTCGTATACTTGTGTAGTTCTCCAGAGAGATATAAAATTTATGGTTTCCATTTTCAAGCTATTGCCCAACATGTGTATGTGTTGGTCAGAATTTTAACACTCTGAGGAGCTGGGCCATAGTTTAACACCTATGGAAACACTTGAACTTAGTGTTCAAGTTACATTTTAGTTCAAGTTACATCTTTCTTTGCTGATCAATACAGTTAGCTTTTAACTAGTATTTTAACTCTTGATTTGACATGTAGTCCTCATGCTTTTAATCTGCTGTGGCATTTTTTTTCCTTTGTGATGATTTTGAGGAAAGACTGTTTGAATTTGGTTTTGTTTGCAGAGGTACATTCCTGTATGCATTATGTGACCAGGAACTATGCAAAATTGATTGAAACCGATCAAAATAGGAAATAAGAATGCTTTTTGAGATTAATTTTACTTCTAAGCAGTTTGCCTAAACCACCCTATTCAGAGTTGAGTCATGAAGAACAGTGATGCGGCAGGCCCCCAGGTTAGAGAAGCATCCTTGGTGACGTAGTTCAGACCAAGCCATTTCTAGCAATTTTACAGAAAATACATGTGCTGCCATTTTTTTTCTGCACCAGAAATGCTACAACATTGCTAGCTGTAATTATTAAAATAGATAATTGGTTTAATCACTTCCCTACTGCCTTATTCAGAAGAAGCTTAAATTCTTACATTTAAACAAATAATTGCTGGATTCTGTAAAGTATCTTTGCCTTCCTGCACCCTGTTGCTAATGTCAAAAGTTTTGAACAAGAGATATAATGGGGCAAGATAGATATAACGAAGAGGCTAAAGAACTCTTCAAGCAAAAGGCTGTTGCTACCTCAGAAACAAATAAATGTGCACTGGCATGATTGAGAGTGTATGACAGAATTTTTTAAGTGGAAGGAACAGAACATGAAGAAACCCAGCTACTTTAAACTTAGAGATGGATACACTTTGGCAGAAGTTTAAATTATATTTGGGTCTCAGCAAACCCTATTTCAGTCCTTTATTCCATGGAGCTGCATTCAAGCTTTTCTCTACAATTACAAGTCCCGGAAGTGAACATTTCAAAATTTAATTTCAATTATTCACATAATCACATCCTTAGAAGCCAGAACTTTATGAAAGAGCTACAGTGCGAGACTTTTGATAATAGTGCATAACGCTGAAAATCTACATCTACAAAAATAATTATCCTTTATAATGAAAGAGTACATAATGAAAATTTTAAAAAAGAAAGGAAAAGCCATTTAGAGATAAAGGAACCTTGAGACTGCAATGCTGTAAAGCACAAAGTATGGGGTTTTTTTCTTTTGCTATTGAAAAATACTATGATGTGAGCAGTTAGTTTAGTAGCCTATACAATTTTTATAGAAGACTGAAAGATGCTGATACATAGTCAAAGAATGAAAACCTGTCTACCTTCCAGATCAATGAGCAAACTAGCATTCATATCACTGAACCAGGATTTTGACTTTTATTAATTGCAAACTTATAATGGCTTTAACTCTGATTTCACTTTTGTGTTCACTGCTGAATCTAAAGGGTGGAAAAAAAATCACATCAACTGTGCTCCAATGCTTGCATACCATATCATGAAGCAAACCAATGTTTTACTGGAAATATAAGCTGGGGGTAGGGAGGTTCAATTGATATGTAAAATGTGATTCAATCTGAGCCTCCCTTAAGGGATCAATTTAAAACATCATTTACTCCCTTCCAAGGTGTGTGTGAAAAGAGTCCTTCAGATTATTTTATGACCTGCAAGATTATGTCTCTGTAAGTCTGGATTTAATGGTGTACAAAGAAAGGGAGAAATCTTACCAGAATTAAGAAATCATGCTCATTTTCTTTCTCTTATTTTTCTTGTTTTGTTGTGTTGCGGGTTTTTTTCTGGTAGAGCTTTAAGATGCTAAAGAACTGTTCATTAAATATATTGCCAGATATTATTTGATAACACATCAGTGTTGCAATTATTTTATCACCAGTATAAATATTGGGCGAGGGAGGGGGGCAATGGAAGAGGCAACATGAATGACAGTCATGATGATTACAAATCATTCATCCTGATGTTTTTGTTATCTACATTCCTCATACTGCCTCAGCCCAGGCCCACAGAATAAAATTGTGATGTTATCTGGAGAATATGGATTCTTTCCAGGTTGATTTACCAGTTGCCTGTCACCAACAAGTCGCTTTGAAAGGCTAACTGATGGGCTGGGCACTTTGCAAATTACTGCTCTGCATGCAGTCCTTTTGCAGCTGATTATGCTGCCAATGTTATTTTCTGATGGTGAGATTTAGTGCAGCCTACTGCCTGGCACTAACTATCCTTGTAGGAGATTTTTCTTGCTTGTGAGCTAAGCAAAGGGCAGGGTCCTGCATTCTTGGCAGCCTGTTGTATGCATGAGCCGTTTGTTTTTTTGGATTCAACAAGCAGAGTTTTAAATCATCTTTAACAAAACAAGACACAGAGAAAAAAGAGAGATCAAAATAGAGCTGAATATTTCATGTCATAATTTTGGCAGCACATCTTGTCTTCTAGATTGAAAGCACCAATGAAGAAGGGAATTTTGAGGTTTTCAATTGTGTGACTTTTCCATGCTCCTTGAATATCCTCAAATATTCTTGGACTGGTCTCTTATGCCATATCAGCTATTTTTAGATAAAAGAATCTAATGTTGCATACTTGTGTGGGAAAAGCATAACTGCGTTACAGTAAAGGTCAATGCCAATACAGAGTGAATGAAATGTGTCTTTCAGCAGAAAACAAATAGATACTTCTTCAATCTGCAAAATAGAGCTTATATATCGTATAAGTTATATAGGCCAAATATTGCCATTTTCTGAACAGGGAATTCTGTTGAAGGTATTTAAAAATCAGTCATGCACAACTTCTACCTGTCTGAATAGACACATAATTTTGTGGATGTTTTTACACCAGTTGTTTGGAGCAGCATAAGTTTTTGACCAACAAATGTTTCTATCACAGTTTGGAAATGAATTAAATTATGGGTTTGGAGCTTGTATATGCCCACATACTCAGTATCAACCTTGTTTTCCTTCTCGATTAACTTTAGTTAGAATAAAATGCTGAATAGAAAAGGGGGAAACTGAAGGCTATGATGTACTACATACGGTAGAAAGTTCTTCAAATACAGATTTAAACAAAGATAAAATGGCATAAGCTAGCAAATGCATTTCACAGAGAAGTATATTCAGCTCCACTGTACAATGTGAGACTGAAGGTATGTCTAGTCTGCAGACACTGCTTGCCCAAAAACTATGACACGAGCTTGATGTAAAATGCAAAGCTATTCAGAAGCAGGATGAATGTTCCTTTTCTGGGCATACACTTTTCTGTCTGTGCTATTCACAAAGTCCAATCTAGCTGCCTTAAAGTTGTCTGGTACTCCATTATGTCATTAGGGATATGGAAAACAGCATTATGTTAATTAACATGATCAGAAAAAAAGATGTACATA
>VWZD01010537.1:126762-155481 GCA_013396695.1 Sakesphorus luctuosus
ATTCCGTTTAATCTGTCAGTATTTTACATCTTAATAGATTTCTTTAAGATGAAAGGCAAGAAAAAAGGGACAGGTCTGGATTTGTTTAGCTTTCAGATTACATAAAATAGGCAATTAGTCTGCACCTGTTGTTTAATAACTTCCTAGTATAAGTAGTGTTCGCAGGGGTATTAATGGATTTAAAAACTACATGAGAGTCTCAGAATTCCTGGCTTTAAAATTATTTTGATCTCAGAATTTTGAGACTATCTGGTTTGTTATTGTCCTTCTGCTGCTGTTTCAGATAATCAGCTCTGAAAACCAGAAAAAACTAGTTGTAAGGATCAGCTTGAAAGTTGGGGAAATGTGGATTTTCTATAAATAAAGGTGCAGAAAATAGATGGAAGTCATGTTCCTAAATCACAGGAGAAGATGGGGAGTAATAGGTTGCAAAACTATTGGTGATTTTACCTCATAAAGGAAACTAGAAAAAAACCCCACAGAATAAGAGAGGGCTAATGAACAAACAAGGATAGAATTGAAAGTGCCAAAAAGCATTTGATATTGACTTTGAAAAGAATACTAAAATAAACAATAGAAGTTTATATTAACAGTCTCTTGACTGTTAAAATATCAAGAGTATGAGGAGGAGAGTATCATCACTACAGACATGATGCTGTGGGAAGAAGAGTTAGTTTGGCCTGGAAGCAAAATTAATTTTTAACATCAAGTCTTGAAAGGATAGTGATAAATATAAAGATATAGGCAAAGTGGCCAATGGGGCTAAGAGCACATGAAAGCTAAACGTGGAACAGGCATAGAGAAGAGATCCTTGACCAATGAGGTACATTGACAGCCTTCTTTATGATTGGAGACAAAGAGGTCAGCAGACTCTTTAAGTAGCATAAACTAGCCCTGCTGCCTAAAGAGGAGGTCCTGTTCTACTGGTCTTGACAGCTAATTCCTGCATCATCTTCTGTTCTTCACCAGCAGAGGTGTTTTCTGCAGCCACTGAATAAACTTTGTTAATGAAACAATTCAGCTGAAAAAATAAGGATTTTTCATTTCCTGGTTGCAGGGACGACAGAGTATTTCTCCAAACTGAAGTACATACAAGGGCATTCTTGACTAAGACCTTTGTTGAGGGAGAGTCTAAAAGAACTGTGCTATATGAGTGCATCAAAAGGGTAAAGTAAACATTAGGGATGAAAGAATACTATTGAAACGAAAGGATTATGCTTGCTTAAGAACAAATTAATAGAAGCTGGACATGAAGTAGTTTAAGTGAGAGACTTGGAAAATATTTTTGTCAGAGGATTGGGGTTCTTTTGACAGCCTGTGAACTGGGAAGAAAATTGTCTCATTTTAAGGTGGTACTGTCCAATTTATGAAGAGAATGATTTGATGTAGATGAATTGTGTGATAGGATCCAAGAGGACCAGAGGACCCGGTTTGCCCTTCATAATTCTTAGCTGGTACCTTGAAGTACATAAAGAACCAAAACTCCTGACAGTGTCAGAAGTATCTGGATCATCAGAGTGCCAGTATGAGTAGCAGTTTGAAGAATAGATACTTCATTTTGTATAGATCATCTTCAGTTTACCCAGAATATTCAAAGTCGATTTCTAGTATTTATCAAAGACAGTTCAAAGTGACTGACTTTTCAGGGCAAGGACAAAGTTTTGAAGATGAAAATACTTGCCAGTAGTTCTGCAGCTCTTATTTGGAACATCTTATCTTCTCTATGACTTTGAGAAAACCTGTTCGTTAATTCTTCATGCAGTCTCCCAGCCCTTGACTTTGACTAGGTTTCATTAGATTTTAACCCTCATTATTCCAGGCAGGTTGGATTCCAGTTCTACAGATGCTTGTGTTTGACTATAGGTGGAAAAAGTATTACTTTGACTTTGTTTTCCAATGTACTCCATTTGTTTTTAAAGTCAGAAGAAGCTTGTAAAGGATGAAAACAGAGCTGCTTCTGCTCCAGATGTATCTCCTTTCTATATTCTTCATATTTTCTTTTTTCTTTCTTTTTTTAAGAAGGATGACAATTTGAACTTACCTTTTCAGCCTGTGCCTGGGTTGGGTTGAGCTGGCAAAAAGCCAACTGCTCAACACAGACTCGGTTCTTTCCCCCTGCTGAGAAAAGGGAGAAAAAAGACTTCTGGACACTTAAACTCAAACTTAACTAGTTATATATTTATACAGAAAAGAAAAAAATAAAAGAAAACTACCATATAACACACATCTACACAAGTTAGAAATAACAATAACTCCTCACTCCCCATCGAACACAAATCCCACTATTCTAGCAACAAATCACCCAAGAGAACTCAATCTCCTGAGGGACAGACCCAAGTGGAGAGAAGACTAAGGCTAAATCTTTTACTTTCCTAAGATACTATAGCGGCAAGTGACAGTAGGGCCTGGTCTAGGAAAGCAAACAGAATGTCTTTACCAGACAAACAACCATGAGGAACTGAGAGAACTCCTTCTACTCTACTGTATAAATATTTCAGTTTGTGTCATCTGGTATGAAATATTTCTTTAGTTGCTTAAGGCAGGTGGCACCTGTTCCTTCTAATCCATGTAAGACTATTTGCTAAACTGAGGCCTACCCAAAAGGCTTAACTAAAACTATCACACCATCTCAGATCATGAGTGACATTTATTTGTGACAAGGTTTATATCAACCCTTGCTGGTTCAGCTAAAGTGGAAGCTCACCTTAGCTTAAAAAGCTACAGCTTTGCCTGCAAAGTGGAACACTGGAACTTCCATGCTGGATTATGCTGGATTCTCCCTGGAGTTTTAATGTATTGTATTTATCGCATTCATTATTGCATATTATATGCCATGCTCCAAACTTCTTCCACAGAGAGCACAAAGCCATAACAGCCTTAGCCACTCAGGAGTGTTCAAATTCTGAAAGTCTGCTCAGGTTCTGGAGATCCCAAATACGACAGTGAAGTGCAGCAATCCAACACTCATACAGCAAACAGGACATTAAGTCAGGCAATCTTCGTGAATGTTGCATGGTGGAGATGGGGAAACGGACAAAGAATGATTTCCTGAGGGATGTAGTACTAGAAGATGTAATAAAACCTGTTATTCCCAAAAGGTGAATGGTATTTTTGTCTCAATCCACATTTCCAATAACTTCCACAACTTCTAGAAAAAAGTATTCCATTAGAAAGGGGCCAATGGAAGTTGCCTTGAAATTCACCTAATACTTCATTTTTTCTTCTATTGCTTAGGCTAGGACCCTGTTGAATAGCATCAAGATGACTTATTTTATTTCCAGCAAGTGTCTGGGTGCATTTTTCTGCTCTTGCTTTTCATTGCAAGCATTGGGAACCTTGAATACAAGGAAGCACAAGTCGCAGGATGGCTATGGAAATTTTGCTCCACATTGAAATCCCAGAGACTATCGGTCTGCAACTGTAATTTTAATCATATAGGATTATTCTGTGCCTTTTAAGAGCAACTGCTCAGAATTTAAGAGGAGTCTGGAGACTTCTGGGGACAGGAAAGTTAGATGAGAGTTATTACCAGACAGCTATTTCAAGATTACTACCCTCTGAATAGCAAATCCCCCATCCCCATGGAACACAAACAAAACAAACAGTTTACTTGTCCTTCCAAGATTCTTCAGGCATTCAACTCATAACTTGCAATTTGCAGTCCTTCACCTCTACACTTCCTGTGTAGAAAAAACCCTTGATCTTTAAAGTTTCCAGTATGTCAAATAAAGGTCCTGAAATTAAAAAACATAGATACTCATTTGGTTTCAGTAGTTTTTGATGTCTAAACACTGAAGTTCTTTCTTTCATGTGTGTGAAAAGGGGTGGGGGTGGTGGGGAGTGCATAACTAAATCTGTATTGTTGTTTTTTTCCACTTCTGTGAAACTCCACCTGGAGTACTGTGTCCAGCTCTGGGACCCTGTGACTAAAGGGGCCACAAGAGAGCTGGAGAGGGACTTTTTACAAGAAAATGTAGTGACAGGACAAGAGGGAGTGTCTTTAAATTGAAAGAGGGTAGGTTTAATTTAGATATTAGGAAGAAATCCTTTACTGTGAGGGTGGTGAGGCAGTGAAACAGGTTGCTCAGAGAAGTTGTGGTTGACCTATCCCTGGAAATAGTCAAGACCAGGCTGAATGGGGCTTTGAACAATCTGGTCTAGTGGAAGTTGCCACTGCCCATGGCAGGGGGATTGGAACTACATGATCTTTAAGGTCACTTTAGAACCTTATAGTTCTATGATGATGATTTATGGGAGTAGGCCACTAAACACTTCCCAACATAAAACATCCTCATAGCCTCCTCCATTGCATTGCTTAGTGTTGAGCTTGCATGTCTACCAAGCCACTCCAGCACACTGCTGAGAAGGGCTTGGCTCCCACATTAGTGTCTGGAGAAACTTGAGCTGTGTTCCCCCTGCCACAGCTCTGCCATTGTATTCCTATTGAAGCTGTATATTTTTCTCCTGGGCATTCCACAAGCGGGATGAACATCTGTTCTGAAAGTCAGCAGAGAGGCAAAAGGCTTGCAGTAACTGCTGAGCTAACACTTGGTCCCAGTGTTGACCCATTCTACATTCTTTTAGTATAGGAGTTCCAGGACAGAGTACTTAATCTGGTGAATGAGGAACCAGGTGTCTCTGCTGCAATTTGAACTTTCTGTTGTCAAATGTTATTTATGACACATTGCAGGAATCTGTTGTGTTTGTGTAAAATTAAGATGTGGAAAGAGTTAACCAGGTGGCCACATAGACACTGAGTGATGAGATTAAGAAGTAATTTTTAACAGCTCCCTCATTTGCTGAACACAGCCTAGCAAATGTACAGAATTGAAAAGAGATGGAAAAACAGTATTAGATCCTGTAATTGAAAATGTTTTCCATAATGCATATCTTTCACTCCAGAGCAAAAAAACCTTTTATACAACATGTGTGTGACATAAAAATATTATATGGAAATTATACCGATGTAAACATACGAGCAGTTGCACTGATGATTTACATTCACAAGTGCTTCTGCCTTTATCCACTACACAAAAGTATGGTTGCCTGCTCAGAAACCCAACTGCCCAGGACTTGTGGTAAAAGGCCAAAGATCTTTGAACATTTTATTAGGTTTTAGTTCAACATGCAAAGGGGATTTTTAATTTCCTTACCACATGAAAGGTTTAACCTACTGATATGAAATACACATGGTACTTAAAAATAAGCAACAAACTGGGTGCATCTGCAAACTGGGCCCATCTTCAAAACTGGACATCTTACAGATACATGGGGCTCTCCATTTTGACCTAATTTCCTCTGACTAGGTCGATACTCTCCTGACTTGCCCAAGTAAGCTCAATATGCATGTGATTCTCCAGCCTGTCCAAGAAATGAATGAGCCTGTTTTTAAATGTGAATCACATTTGTTTATAAGCCATCTGCCCTCTCTCTGGCTGTTTTTGAGAGCATTTTCTTACGCTGTGCCAGAATCCACAAGCTCAGGATGTGGAATGTTAGGGTTCATTCCTGGCAGTTCCCATTATTCCCTGCGTATGAAACAGTTAATGAATTTGTCTCATCCTTGTTTGCTCCTAGTGGTGCTATCTACATTCATAACTGTGGCAGCCAGTTCCATAGTTTTAGTACCCATTATGTAAAAACCCACTTTCTTCTGAACTTATCTCCTACTAATTTTGTGTGTCCTCCTGTTACAGTATTTCAGACTTTGTTAATAACAATTCTGCAGTTGTTCCTGATTGACCTCACTTTATCCATCATATTAATGATTTTATAAGCTTCATCTTGAGTTTAGTTCTCCTTTTGTGTGCCTTTCCAGTCATATTATCTCCTACTCAAGCTGTGAAGACCAGTACTGTACACTGAAGGCTTATAAGGGCCCAAGACTTTGGAAAGTGGCAGAATTAAGCCCTGTACTCTGTTGTTGGTACCTGTGCTAGTGATGCTCAGTGTCTTGGGTTTTTCTGGTAGCTGTTGCCCACTGTTGGTGTTGGAGATGGCTCCAAAACCTTTTTCCCCCAGCTGCCATTGCTGGGTCTAAATATAGATTATTGGGTTATTACACCTAGTTATTATGCATTTAGTTAACTGCATTGAAGCTCATCTGCTGCCTGCTCTCTCAGTTTAAAAAACCTCTTCAAGAACTTAGTATAACCTCTTCACTTGGACTAACTGACAATGCCCTCCCATCTTCAGGTCACTGAAGATGTTGAATGCAGCTGGTCCTAACACTGACCTCTGGGAACTCGGCTAGTGCTTCCTCTGTGTCCTGAGAAGCGAGCTTGAAGTCCTGCTTGTTTCTTCTTGTCCTTTTAACCAGCCTTCAGTCCATAAAAAGGCCTTGCAGCAGCTTTATTTTTTTAATAATCTTTGATGTAGAGCCCTACCAAAGATGTTTTGAAAATCCACATATGCTTTGTCTGCTGTTACCATCTTTATTCATACACATCCTTTGGACCTCCCACTGGGTTTGTAGAGTGGGATCCCTTTCTACAGACGGTTTTGTCCATCCATCAGCTCTCTTGCTTAGTTTTTCTTTATAATGATAGTCATACACCTGCAGTTTCCCACCTACATACCTTCAACCTCTGGTGAATGCTGTTTGGTCCTGGTAATGTTAACCAGCTTCTCTATTTGCTTGAAAAAAAAATTTTCTTCCTGTAATCCTCTAACATTTTTTGTTTCAAATCTTATTTCCTATTAAATAAAATCATTCTTAAGTTGCATTAAAGGGAAGGCTTACACAAATGCTGCAAAACAGACCCTGTAAAAGTTTTCTTTCTTAGTTTAGGCATTCTTGCATCTTGCAAACACTCCTTCTGCACTTCTTCAACTTTTATGTACCCATTTGTGCTGTCGTAACAACTTGTGTGACAGACCTAGCATATTGAAATTTATAATGAGGCAGTCCTCTTTTCTAGTCAATGGCAAGATCAGATGCAAGACAATGTAAAGTCCCTGAAAGGAAAAATCCAAAAAGTCTCCTTTTTCTAGTCTTAGCTAAAGAAGAATTATCTCTGTGGGAAGCTGGTTGAGCTGTCCTTCGTTTCACTGTGCTCCCCAGCCGGTGCTGCAGTAGATCGTCGATTCACAGGAATACAAAGCAGTGCCTTTGTTGGATGTCTGGGATACTTCTGCTCCTAAAACCTGCAACACTTCATGACTTAGCAAGTTCCCACTTTCATCTGAAGTAAATTTTCTGTATTAAGCTAGTTGTTCAAGTGGTTGGGACAGAGACAGTCAGTTGATACATTTGTTATGTCCCTCACGAGTGGGTCTGCCTGGGATATAAACAGCTCCATCTAGTCTTCAGAAAAGTGCTGACCGAGTGGGTTTTCTTCTTCCTTGTTTTGTTTGTGTGTTTTTGGGAGCATGCCAGTTTAATTGACCTTCTAAGGGCTACCTTCAAGAATAAATTGTACCACAGGGAGCTTTGCTTAGAAAAAAGCTACAACAAAGACATTCTCCATTGTTGTCCTGAAAGCTTACAAGAAGACTGGGTGCAAGTGGCAGTGTCCTTTGAAGGCTGAATTTAGGTCCTAACTCAGATTGAAGTGTACACTCATCTTATCCTCATTGTATGCCCAGAAATCCTCAGAAGGCGGAACTGAAGACAAAAGTGCAATTCCCCCAGCCACACAGCCTGAAGCAGGCATCAGAATGCTTTTGGACACAGAGCTGGAGCTGGTGCCTGCCCAGAAAAGGCATCAGTGCATACAGCTAGTGCCACAAGTGCTGCATTTTCATGCAACTCGAGTCCAGAGGCTAGTCTGGGAAAGGGAGCCAGGACTGAAAGACTGGGCACAGGATCACAGCCTTATTGCCTAGGCAGTGGTTTTTCTTCTGGCAGCTTGTGCCTGAAGCCCCCTCAAACCTTTTGTTCACTGAAATCAGCACTTTTTCTGGCTACAAACAGTCCTTGAGATGTGTGAGTCATATTTGGGATTGTCAAAACCCCTTTGATGGCATGGTATGTGTATGCATTAGGGTATTTGATCCAGATAGTAAGTGGGTGGGAGGGAGGGGGCAGAGGGACACTTGAAACATTATGAAGAAAAACATTGGTAACAGAGGGTTAACGTGTTTTTCCCATAAATGTCTGATTTCTTATGCCCATTATACACTCACCTTGTTCAGTGCCTTGGCAGAACGGCCCAGACCTGTTCTCGCCATGGTCAGCCTTACACCTTCCCACTCCTGCACTGTTCCTCAGCCTCCAGCACCCCCTTCTTTGAGCTTCACCATTGGAATCCTCTCCCAAGGATGGTGCTGCAAGTTCAGGGCGTTTGGAGGCTCAGTTTCCATGGCAGCCAGGCTCCTCTGCTCCCAGACAACAGCTTAGGAGGAGAAGGGAGGGCGAGCAAGAGAAAGTCATTAAATGTGCCAATTAGTATGCAGAGCCAGGCTGCGGTGGCAGCGGTAGGGGTTCCCGTGTGCACGGCAACCACGGGAAGATGGCTGTGGCAGACTGGAGCTGAAGGGCAGGGTACTGCGCGAGACCCACTCTCTTACAAATGAGCTTTCCAGCATCACTCACACCCCACAAGCTAAATGGGGTGTGAAAATAGGGAAAGGCCCTAATTTCCTGCTGAGCAGGACAAAAATTATGCATTCTGAAATTTGTACATTGGATGACCATGGTGATATTTACCTGGAGAGCTGCAGAGAGGAGAAGGGGAACTTAAGTCAGATGAGGATTTGATATTTTCTCTGCTGCCTCTTATCCTGTAGCATGTGGCAGAACTCAACTTTCAGAAAACATGCAGCTTGAAGACCAGGGTGTATTTTCATGGGAACAGGCAACAGGACTCTGCTGGATTGTAGTTCTGTCCCAAGCAGCATGCTGCCCCCTCCTGTATAGCATCCAGTTTCTGTTGGATATATTCTTTTTCTTTATTTCTTGGCCTAGTCTGGTGGGTTTTTTTAAAAAAAATCCGTTCTGTTAAATGTTTGCAACATTTTGTCCTGGGTTGGCAATATTTCAGTAAAAACTGCTTCCACTTTATGCATCTGTACAGGAACTGTAATTTTTTTGGTGATGTTTCTGAATAAACTATAAAATGTGACAGTTTGCTGTGGTTTAATATCAGCCAGCTACTAACTACCATGCAGGCCCTTGCTCACTCCCCACCTCTGGTGGGATGAGAGGAGGATCAGAAAGACGTAAAACTTGTGGGTTGAGATAAGAATAGTTCGATAATTGACATAAAGTAAAATATTCAAATAAATATTATATTTAATATTTATAGTATCAATAATATTATTAATGTAATGAAAAGGAGAGAGAGGAATAAAATTCAGGGATTAAGACAGATGCACAATACAATTGCTCAGCACCAGCTGACCAATGTCCAGCCCATCCCTGAGCACTGATCAGTGGCTCCCAGCCAGTTCCCCCTGGTTTATATACTGGGCATGACATTCTGTGGTATGGAATATCCCTGTGGCAAGTTCAGGTCAGCTTCCTGGCTGTGCTCCCTCATGGCTTCTTGTGCACCTGCTCATTGGCAGAGCAGGGGGAAGTGGAAAGTCCTTGACTTAGGATAAGCACTACTTGGCAACAACTGAAACATCAGTGTGTTATCAACATTATCCTCATACTAAATCCAAAACACAGCACTATACCAGCTACTACGAAGAAAATTAGCTCTATCACAGCTGAAACCAGGACATAATCAGAGACTGATAGATTAATTCTGTTGTGATACAATCATGCTAAAATATTTAATCTCTAAAAGAAGAGCATTTCTAAGTACCTTAATAGGACATTGACTGATAGTGTTTCAGATTTGATTTCTTTTAGCAACTGATGACCACTTTCTCCCATCATTTCACTTTCCATGGAAAGAGACTGCCTAGAGAAATTTCGGAAGGGTTTGCCTATTAAAAAATCATTTTGCTGTTGCTGCTTTTGTTTAGGCTGTAAGATAATCCATTCTCTTCCCAATAAATGTTTCTTCGCTATAGTATATTTTAATGCTTTATCTTGGATCCAGTTGTTTTAAAACATGTTTTATTGATCTAATGAGAAGCTTTGTTTTTTGGTGTTTTTTTTTTCCCTGTGAATCCCTGTAAAATGTACCTTTCCTCAGTGCAGATCTTGAGTATCTGAGTTGTATATAGAGCAGTTTTGAGCAGGGGAGGAATTCCTGAAAGTGATAATGGAAATAATTTAGAGGCCAGTGGTACTGTATTGAGCCACTCCTCATGCCCCTGTCAAACTCTCACTGTGCAAAACTGCCCAAGACTTGAAACACGCTGGGAATCCCCTGAATGTTGTGCTCCCACGTATTCAAGGAGGTGCCACTGTCTGCAAGAAGCTGCCCTCTAAAAGCATATTCCCTTCCACCTCCCAGCCCTGCAGCAGCAGCCACTGCTGAGATATGTATAAAACAGACCTCTGTAGGTCTTTGCTTCATTTCAGAACCCATTTAGAGGATGCACAATATCAAAAAGCATGCTGTAGAATGTGTAACCTAAATTGAGTATCAGTCACATTTTAATTAGGGTACATTTTGGTTTAAGTTTCCATTCAGCATCTGGGTGCTTTGTTTTGCTGGGAAACACCAACATTTTTAATTTTAAAATGTCTTGCTCAAACCTGTGCTCAAAATTTTGAGAAAATGATGAGCACTTTTGCCTAATACAGAATCAAAGGCATTTCAAAACATCAGTAATTCTCAGGAAGATAAGAACTTTTTGTGACCACAATGGTTTTGTTTAGTAGAATAGTAAGGGTACTGTAAGTAGCCTAGGTAGAAGTTAATTTAAAGCAGTTGGGATTTATTGGGAAAGAGAAGTTTCAGGGGAGACATTTTCGGTTCAAAGGTTCAGGGGGAAACTTTTCTGTTGCCTTGTTGACTTCTTATTCTGCTCATCCTATCCTTTCACTCTCCTGCTTCTGATTCTTCTGAATCACAATGTGTTAACATGATAGTCAAAAGTTACTGTGATTCTTCTGTCAGTCAGTCTTCAGACTAAATGTTCCATTCAGACTAAGTACAATCATCTCTTTCTCAATTCTTCTCTCTTCTCCTTTTTATTGGCAATACAGAACAAACAGATCTAGGGCTCAGTTGCACAGGGACTGCTTCTGGATAGCATTGCACCATATGAAAATATTATCCATCATTTCAGAATAGTGAATCATAGAATCATAGAATCGTTTGGGTTGGAAAAAACCTCCAAGATCAAGTCCAACCCTTGGTCCAACTCCAGTCCATTTACTAGATCCTGGCACTCAGTGCCACGTCCAATCTGCGTTTAAAAACCTCCAGGGATGGTGAATCCACCACCTCTCTGGGCAGCCCATTCCAATGCCTGATGACTCTCTCTGGAAATAATTTTTTTCTGATCTCCAACTTCAATTTCCCCTGGCAGAGCTTGAGCCCGTGCCCCCTTGTCCTATTACTGAGTGCCTGGGAGAAGAGACCAACCCCCACCTGGCTAGAACTTCCCTTAGGTAGTTCTAGACATTGACGAGGTCACCTCTGAGCCTCCTCTTCTCCAGGCTGAACAACCCCAGCTCCCTCAGCCTCTCCCTATAGGACTTGTGCTCCACTCCCTTCACCAGCCTTGTTGCTCTTCTCTGCACCCGCTCCAGCACCTCAGTCCTAGAACCAGGATCCTACCTCATGCTTGTAGATACAGTTCTACCTTTCATTTAAGTTATGGCATTTTTGTCTTTCTTTGTATACACAATCCTATTATTCTCATAATTAATATTAAGAAAGATAATATAGTTTTAATGTAAAATAATAATTTTTAAATACATTTAAATCTTGAACATAAAAATGCTATGAAGATTTGTCCATTATATATTATGTAATGTTAATTATTCTGGAGATTAATTTGGGACAAATACATTGTAGTGATTTGTGTCCATCCCACTGCTAATAATCCACAGAAAGTGTATTGTATTGCCTCCCTTGCTCTCCATCTGAGAGCATCATGAGCAACTTGCATGGCCCTGGCATGGTCTCCCAGAGATTTAATTTCACCTTTGGTGCTAAAGCATGATAATAGAATGCACGCCTTGGACATAAATAATAAACATGTTTACAGGTACCTAACTTGCCAATTTTGTATTTCAGCTCAGGCTTCTCAGAGAATTAGCATGTGGGTAGTAATGGAAAATGCTCATAGGCGGAGCGTTGGACACTGTAGAAGAGATTCCTGTTTCAAATGCAGAATAACTAAATGCTGTACTACTGCTGCAAGGCAGAATGCAAATGCATTGTTTCAGAGGTAACAACAATAGCATCTGTTCCTATGGTGGCAGACATAATTCCAAGACCTGTAGAAATTTGGTGCCAGTCTGTGTGCTGTGGTTCTTTCTCCAAACCGCTGCCTTAGTTTTACTTAGAGAGAGCCCAGAGGCCTGCCCAGAGAGGCCATGCTCCCTAACTGAGTGGAAAGTCCTATTTCTGGTGGTGACAGCTGAACAGCATAGTTTCATCAGGTGTTTTTTTAACAGCTGCTCACAACCTGTGAAATCCTCCAGTGGAAGTTGCCTTGTCTCCTGCCAGTAAGGGCCCATGGGGTCTGGTGAAGCTGTGGAAAGTTGCCTCTGTTCTCTCACAGTTCTGGCTTTATTCCCTCATTAATTCTTTAGCCATCACTTGCAGAGGAAAAACAAATGAGCAAGGAGCACAGTTTTGTGTCCTCCATGATAGAGAGGTGAAATTATAGTTATTCTTTTTCTGAGTGTGTGTTCTTTTCAGCAGTGCTCATTTTGACTATTGCATTCCTGCTGCTGAAGCAGAAAAGGGTTGAGGCTTCTTGTGATGTGGCAGTGTTCTGACCATAGGACATCTTACACAGGAGGATCTTAATGTTACTGGATATTTACTGAAATAACTGAAAGGCACTTGCAGGATTAGAGCTGCAGGAGTCTCCCTAGACTTCAGCCCATTCATAAGGGGACTGACTGCTGTAAATAAAAGCATATGTGGGACATAGTGCTCACTGATGAATGCCTGTGTGCTTGCTTATTGGAGATGCTTGGCAAAAGAAAGAAGGCTGGGTGGTAATACATTCCTGCATGTCCTGGTTTATGGTTGTGACCATTTTGCTTTTTCCCCAACTCCATTTTAGCCCCTGTGCTCTTCCCATCCCCCCACCCTCTTTTTCCTTCTATTGATACTCATCTTGATTCCTTTCCCTATTTTCCAGGGCGAGGGTGTCATGTTGTTGTTTCATTTTGCAGATGCTTCATCATTAAAGTGCACTTTCTGAGCATAAATAGGCCCTTATTTGAGTAAGGGCACTGGAGGAGTAACCCATATTAGGTTCATTTTACAAGGAACATTTCCCCCTGCTTTCTCTAGAGCCAAGACAGTCTTGGAGAAAATAGTTCTCTTTGTCTGTTATTGTGTCCTCCTGACACAGGAGGACATGGACTCTGGGCAGCTGCCTGACCTTAAAGAGCAAGAATTGAGTTGCATTTTGTTCAGGAATTGTCATACTTAATCCCTGGCTGATAGAAGCACATTCTGTATTGGCTCACATATGATATTCATTTGTTGTCTCTTTGAAACAGGCAAAGAAAGTACATGAAGCATTATTTCTGCCTTTCAAATGGCTAACTTCCACCTAACTATTACCACAGCTCAACAGTTCTCACAGAAAACTGGAGCCAGCTCTTGCTTCTCACAAAAGATGACATACTGACCATAACAGTGAGATCTCAGTAAGACCTAAACACTTTTACCAAATACGCTGCAGTGCATTTCTATCATACTATAAATGTAGATGGATGGATGGATGGATGGATGGATGGATGGATGGATGGATAGATAGATAGATAGATAGATAGATAGATAGATAGATAGATAGATAGATAGATATAGAGACAGAGACAGAGACAGAGAGACAGAGACAGAGAGAGAGATAACATGTCAAAATTATTTGGCATACATTTTGTGGTGGAGTCTTCTTGATCTTGAATTAATCCAGTTCCTTCACTACCTAGCTCAAGGTTCTCAGCAACAGACCACTCAGTCACTCATACAGCACTGACTATGTGAAGTGTTCAAAATAGTTGAAGAGCCAATTAAAACAGATAAAGACACAGTCCAGCAACCTGGAGGACATTAATTTAAAATTTCAGTGTTTGCATGTAATTGTCATACTAGCAAGGAAGCCTCCTTTGTCAGTGCTACCTAGTCAGTGATAAGCTCACTGTTAAAATTAACATGTCATAAAATTAACACTCATTTAGGATGTCCCGGAAGGCTGGAGTAATCATACCAAATGGGTTTTGTGCAAAATGGTGGGTTTTGAAACTCAAAATCATTACGGTAGGAAGAAGATTCTTTCAAGAGAGAACTTAGTGTTGCGTCTGCTTTTCATTAATAAAATCTCTTAGCTAAATGACTGAAGTGTCTTGAACGAGTACTGCTATCTGGCAAAGGAAAATAAAATGGGGGTTTAGCCTAGGTGTGGGGTCAAGACTAATGCGAAACTCAGATGGATACAAGATCAAGGAACATTTTCAATAGAAATAACCACAGAGGTCAGGATGCAGGGTTAGGTGAAGGTGATGGCCTAAGATATAGGAAGAATAAATAGATTTACCTGGAATGAAAGGAAAGTAAATTATGTACTAAGGCCCTAAGCACATCATTGAGTGCCTGTGATAGTACTCTGTGTGGATAGTCCTAAACATGTCCAAGAGTATTATAAAGTAGCATGACTTTTAAAGGAAATGCAGGCTTTACGGAACAATATTTCAAAAGTTTTCATCTGAAGCATACAAAAAATATTCTGAAGTACAAAGACTCACAAACAGTATTAGTACTTTATTAACCCACTGTGATATAAAAAAGTAACACTGCAGCTACTATGGTGAACCCATTTGTAGTTTTTCACAAGTGGCTAGAAAGAGTGTTGTTATAACCCATGGCATGTATGCCAAGTGTGTGTAGGAGCCTCATGTAAAACAGGACTTGATTGATCTAGGCATTATACAAGTATAGCTCAAAATACTAGTGGTAGCCTAACTGAATTATGACTTGGTTTAGTACCAGATTTTCACAGAGAGTAATTTGGGAGTCCTATCCCAAAGTTCCTGAACTGACCAAAACGCTGGGGCTGTAGACAATCTCAGAAACGTGCTGTACCACTCCACCCGCAACCCCTGCAATTTGAAATATGTTGTCCTAGCCACATGGGACATTCATTTCGACCTGGGTTATTTTGAATGTCTCCAGGACCTTTTAAGTCTTGGCAGCTCTGGAGTCTGGGAATACTGTGCGTAAGATCTATATTGAAGATCATTCATTTGACTGGCAGTTCTAACAGAGATCTCAAAAAAATAAATGATGTTCTAACTTTGGTGTAAAATTGCAACCTGTTGTTTTTAAAATATGAGCTCTAACCTTCGAGCTCTCTATTTTACTGCAGATCCTACTTTTAGTTAAGCAGGGAAACTAAAACTATGTATTCATTTTTAATTAATTGTAAAAATGCAGCAAGTAGAGGACTCCACATTTAATAGTATTTTTATTTGTCCAGGGAGGAGGGTGAGCATGCACGAGGAAGGAATCACTTCCGTGCTGCATGCTTATAGTAAGGAGTACCTTCATCCTAGGAGAAGGTGGAAGATTTTCCAGAGTGCTCCCTTGAGGCAGCGCAAAATGTGAGGGAAAAGCAGGGACATTAGGAGTGTGTCTTTCCCACCCATCTCCTTTGTTCACATGTTACCAGCATATCCTGAAGGATGAGAGGAGTACATTGCACAGTCCGTGGTGTGGAAACCCGTATGTATGAAATCTTAAGAGAACCCTTACCTGAAATGCAGCAGTGCTGCTACAGAGCTGTAAATCCTTTCACAGATCACTCTGATCTTCCTCTGTTCTCCAGGAGCAGCTGATAATAAGCAAGTTCAATAGGGTTTGTCAGAAAGCCAAACTCCACCCTGATCATATGCCATCAATGAAGTGATACACCCAGGGAAATTTTGGGGGGCATTTCTTCCTAGACTGGCATGTTCTGCCAATGCTTGCATGTCAGAAGGTGCCCAGGCTTGTTTTAGAGGCAGAAGGTAAGATGCTTCAGCATCACATTTATACACTTAGGCTCTTGTATCCAAGAAAAATATTTCAAGCATGGCTTGAGGAATAATTCAACATATGAATTTGATAAGAATGTAGGATTTTGCAAGAACCGTAGGAATGAGTAATATTTTTCTTTTTTTTGCAGTAATAGCAGTTACTGGTATTTTAATGATCATACTGTGTTTTGTTTGATGGATGCCTCATTTCAGAGCAAATGCCTGTTTCAACTCATGATGTTATGGCACAAATAAGGAGACAAAAACTAGAATTTATGGAAGGAAAACAACAGAGAATTTTTCTATTCTTTTTTAGTGAAACTTTTCTCTTGTGCCTTCCATTTTTTGTAAACAAATTACAACCCAGAGATAGTGCAAAGCAGAAAACATCATTGAGAGTGCAGAAGGGAAGGAAAATGAGCAGGAGGGCCTTGTCTTGGACTTTTTTATTAGCATCTGGGGTAAAGGTGAAGAAACTCTGTTAGAAAATTCAAAGAACTGGAACATCTGAGGCATTTCAACTAAAAATTATGGTGCTTCCATGCAGTGTACATTATAAAAGCACTTTTGTGACTCACAAGGGAGAAGAGAAGCTAGAAACTAAGCTCTGTTGCTCCTTTCTTCTCCTGCGATGTAATTTGACATGACCAATAGAGCCAGACATGCTACATTAACCTACAGTAAATTTGAAAACAATGTGAGTTTCAGTAAAATATGGAAAAAAATTGTGATCTTTAATACCTGAGAAAGAGCTTTTGGACTATCAGGAGTAGAGATTTCCCAACTGAACACAATCTGGCTTATGTGGTGTGATATTTGGCTTTCAGGGTCTGCACTTGAGTGACTGCTACTTCTTAATATTGACTTTGCTGTTCAGCTAGCCTCTCATCACATACACCTCAACTACCCATCTAAAAAGCAAAAGAAATTAGGATTTCAACTATGATGCAAACTGGTAGAGGCCATTCCAATGCATATTAAAGGTTATTTTGAAAACTTTCTTGGCACCAGGAGCCCAGACTACTTGCGATTAATATAAAAGTGGAATTTGATATTTTGTAAATTACTTTGAAAATCAGAAAGGCAGCAGCTGCAACTCATTAATGTTGCAATTGCATAATTGTTTGCTAACTTGCTGTTGACTTGGACAGATTAGAGGATCGTCCTGGAGCCTGTGAGGATTTTTGCATGAGTCATTTCAACTGCTTGTCTACTGGTACTTGATACAATACCTCTCTTCATCTGCTGGTATAACTAGCAGACTCTCAGATGTGGAAACCATGGTGAGGTACAAGTGATATAGTGACAACTTTTTGTAAGGACTTCAAAAACACAGGACTTCACATGAGCTCAATATTCTGAGTTGCAAGTTGTGCCACTGAGTGATCAATAACTCGATGTTGTTACATAACTTGGAATGTCAAATTAGCAGAATATAAACTGTTTTAGAAAGGAGGAGCTATCTGATTCAACATGCTAGATCTTCTCTGGCTTATACTAATCCCATCTCCCTGCTTTTTCACTAAGTTTGAGAATTTCCATCTTCAGAAATGAATGTAGATGCACACTGAAATCACTGAAATACACTATTCAAAGTGTCCTTTCTTTCAGTTTGCCACAGAATACCTCCCTTTCTTTTAGCTTAGATTATTGTTTGTTGTTTAACACTAGAAAACTTTATCATTTTGAAGTAAAATAAATATATTTTAAAAGAATAGACTTCTTTTTTCATTCATACACACTTCATTCTGGGACACCAAAGAGCTGTAATCCATTACTTTTCAGTGCTGCAGATTTCCGCTCAGTTAACTTCCCTTCTGTCCCTCTCTCTGGTAGGGCACATTGCTTTTAATCAGCGATGTGAATCATGTCACCTTCTTTGTAGCACTCACCTGATCCTACCTCCAGTGCACTTCATCTTCCTTTCTTGGAAGAGTAAACGGCTTGTAGAGCAATAACTACTATAGTTTATTAATTATCCCGTGTCTTTGGCTGGCCCAAAACTGATACTGTGTTATGTACAACACAATAGGCACCATTTCTATATCCATTCAGCTTATCCATTCTAAAATCTTCAAAGAATGCCGAATTATAAGATGCATTAGGTCATTCACCTATTTTGATTCCATATGGTATCCCCCTTCATTCCAGCCTTTTGCCAGAATCATTTCTAGCCCTCCATAAGCATTGCTGAAAGGTTTTGCGAGGACTGCATATTGCAATGTGTGGCCCATCTATACAGAAACACAGCAATAGCTTCTCCAAAGGCCTTTTAATACAGGATTCTGTCACTGTGAGAAACCAGTGTCTGTGGAATAGGATGGAAACAGTTTAAGAAAATATTAATATTTCCCTCAAGTACTCTGTTAGCCTCCAGCATTCTGCAGTTCAAGAACTTTCTGGGCCAGAGATGGTATCTTTGTGTTTGATAGTCCTTGCAATATTTTATCCTCCATTAATTTGTTTAATTACTTTTTGATCCCTGATAAGCCTTAGGCATGGAAGTGAGTTCTGCAAGCAATTGTACATTATTTGACAGGGTGCCTCCTTTTGTCCATTATGAACCTGCCATTTACAAATTTGATTTGGTATCTTCTGGTTCTTGTGTTATGTGGACATCTGAGTAATTGATCTTTCTTCATCTTGTCCATACTTCTCATGATTTCATAGAGACTAATGAGAAGAATTTTATCTCCATGACACAAAATTAACACACAATATTGAACTGATACTGGGCAATTGAAGGGAGAATTTACACTGTAGTAAATGTTATTCTAGACAATGTTTCACTTTTCTGACAAAACCACTGGTAGAATTAAGAACTGTAGACATAAGCCCCTTTTAAATACAGATGAACTAAAGCAGGGTTAACAGTGAAAAGGAAAGGACACATATTTAGCTACTGGCTAATAATTTGCCTTATTTTATCATTCAGTAACCTCATGTGTTGGAGTGGTATGGCTTATTATAACTATGAAAATAATATATTGCTTTTCTGCAAGTAGACATGTAGAACTGATATTTTAAGAGAAGACATTGACGTTTTCCTGCAAGGCCAGGGCATGAAAGAAATTAAAATAACAATTATTGATTTTTTTTCTTCTGCTGAGAGAAACATTTGCCAGCTTTTATGAGGGGAAAAGAGCAGATGTTTAGTGAGAGAGGAGAGGTTTTCAGTTTAGCAATAAGATATGATAATTTTTGCAGAGAACATTTCTTTGCAGTTATATCATCCTGAGATGGGGAAACAAGTCAGAAGACCAAAATATAAATAGTGAAAAGTACCCTAAAATGCCATTATCTTGCAAGTATATTGGATGCTCTCTTTTAGAATGAGATGAACAAATTATTCAAAAGGTACATCTTGGTTCCAGTTTTACAGACTTACCTACTTGTGTTAAAGAGATTGAGTATATATTTGTCACATACGCTGAAGTATGTTGCTGCTTTCAAGTCTACCACCCTGAATTGCAAAAGGTCTGAAAATAGCAGGGCCCTGGAGAGATGCACTGGTCAAGCCAGACAGGACATTGGGCAGGATCAGGTCTGAAACCCATGGGATAGTCATTCAGCTTCATTGGGCTCTCAAAGTAAAAAGGTTCCTTTTATCCTGTTGGTGGAAAAAGCATCACTAGCCTTTAGAGAACATACAAAGTGCTATGACACATTACTGCAGTGTCACTCTGCAGGAATCGTGGGAACGTAGAACATTAATGAGGAAATCTGTTTGCCAAGGCTATGTAATTGGTTGCTGTGATTTTTAATTCATGGTAATCAAGTACTTAAAGCCAGAAATCGAAAAAAAACCCCAAACCAAAAAACACCAAAACAAAATTCCCCCAAAATAAAACAAAACCAGAGCAACCAGGGAAGAGGTATGTAATACCATGCCTGCAAAAGCTGGAGATTCCATCTGATGTCCTCTCCAGGAGTCCTGGAGCCTTCCCAGAAATTGCCACCAGCATGTAGGAGGAAGAAAGATTACTCCTGTTCTACCTTGTCTTTATCCTATCTTTTGGCCAGCATAACAACCTCCAGTGCTCCTGTGGTAAGACTAGGTTGCAGCTGGAAGTGGAAGTGTGGCCAATCCCTCCTCATGGTGCTCAGATGAGTTATGCATAAGTGTGTATTGTTTGAGTGGTCATTGTAACATTATTAGTTGATCTGCTTGAATGTTGAAAGGCTCTACAGAGAGATCTTGATGCGCTGGATTGATGGGCTGAGAACACCTGCATGAGATTCAACAAGGCAAAATGCACTTGGGTCACAACAACCCCATGCAGCTCTACAGGCTGTGTGAAGAGTGGTCTGGGAGCTGCTCAGCAGAAAGGGACTTGGGAGTGCTGGTAAACAACAACTGAACATGAGCTAGCACTGGGCCCAGGTTTGGCCAAGAAACCCAGGCCAGTTTCGAGAATATTGTCACCAGCAGGACAAAGGAGGGGATTCTCCATCTGTATTCAGCACTGGTGAAGCCACACCTCAAATCTTGTGTTCAGTTTTGGGCCTCTCACTTCAAAGAGGACATTGAGGTTCTGAAGCATGCCCAGAGAGGGGGAACAGAGGTAGTGAAGGGTGTAGAGCACAAGTCTTAGGAGGAACAGCTGAAGAAGCAGGAGTTGCTTAATCTGGAAAAGAGGAAGCTGAGGGGAAACCTTTTTGCTCTCTACAACTACCTGAAAGAAGATTGTAGTGAGGTGAGGGTCAGTCTCTTCTACCATGTCTTAAGTGAAAGGACAAGAGGAAATGGCCTTAAGTTGCACTAGAGGAGGTTCAGATTAGATCTTAGAAATTTTTTTCTCTCAAAGATTCGTTAGGTACTGGAATAAGTTGCCCAGAAAGGTGATGTAATCACTGTCTCTGGAGGTGTTCAATTAGCATCTGGATGCAGCACTTGGGGATATGGTTTAGGGTGACTATGATGATGCTGTGGTTGGACTAGATGATCTTTCATGTATTTTCCAACCTTGATGAATCTGTGTGCTGATTCTGTATGATTATTTCTTGAGCCTTTCCCAGGCCATGGCTTGTATCTTATCTGTGCAGCCCTATATACAACTTGTGCATTCCATATTTCTGTAGGTTGGCTTCCTCTGGCTCTACCAACTGTCTCCTGTCTCCAGCAGGAGCATAAGGCTTCATTTAGCTGTGCTCTGTAAGAAAGCGTATCCATTTCCTAGCAAACATCAGACAACAAGACCTTGAATTCTCATGGCAGCTGGGCAGTAGAAGCTGGAAGAGTGACCATGGCAAGATATAGACAGGTGTATTTTTAATTGGCAGAAAGTGAACAGACTTCAACAAACTAAAATTAGATGCTCTCCTTCAAGACTAAGACACAGTCCTTCTGTAGCAATCCTAGAAGGTTAATGGTTGCAAATAGATCAAATCAGTGTTCAAGGCCAGCTTCTCTGGCACTTTTCATTAAAAAGTAGATTGCTGGAAGTGGTGCCAACTGGAATGACATTGTACTGTTCAAAGTGCAACATTTCATATGTGGGGCAGTGTGGCAGTTTTTTCTTGGAAGAGCTTCTTTGGTGAACATCACAGTTCGCTGATTGGGCATGGCATTGTTTGCACATTGCAGAGGCTAATTCACCAGGCTTTCTGGTTTATATTCTAGCCCAATATTGCTAATAAAAGCAGCTAGTGAACATAATACAAGGTGTTTCTTCATCTTGTCCATACCTTAGCTAGGCTAAGGTATGCTTGCTTTCATAAACTGACATTTGGAAATAAGTAGTTAAGTCTTTACTTCTGTAGAAGTGCAACTCTAAATAAAAATGAACCATGGTATTATATGGTATTATGGTAATAATGCAGCTGCTTTCAGGCAAGCATCAAGAAAATCTACCCTAATTTGTATAAATAAAGTGGTCATTTTTACCGCTTCAGCATGGATTTTAAAGTGATAGAATAATAAGTTAAAACTTCAATGCTTTTAGTCCTGTCATAACCTTAGCTAGACTGAATATAAAGGTGTTATTTACCTATAACTGTAGTCTGCTTAGCACACAACCATTTGAAATTCATGTGTAGCCATCAGCACTGCAATGACAGTGTGCATAGCAGGGACTTTATACTGCAGAATGCTGGTGATATGTGAGAGCTGTGTAATAACTTGCATTTCTTAAAGAAAATGGAAAAGGCATCCCTTTGAAGCACTCAGAACCTTTAAAATTTAGTTAGTGCAGTCATTTTTTCATTCGTACTTCTTGGAAAACACTTCATAGTCTTGCTGAGAATATGGCAACAACAGCAAAAATGCAGCCCACCTCTCATCACTGCTGTTATGGCATAACCTTAGGTGCTTGGACTCATCAGATAAAGATCAAAAGAAGCTCTCAACAGACTGACAATTTGTTTCAGGCATTCTGCACACAGTTGTGTCAAGTCCCAAGCTTCAGTTCAAAAAGCTCTGAAGTATGTACTTCATTTTAAGCATACAACTATGCACAGCTAAGCACAGCCCTTAATGCTTTTCTGAACCGAGTGAGTGTTGACTCAGTAACCACTGATTTTTAATAGAGAAGAAATGTATTTTAGAAGTGCCTTTGGCCCTGATGTATGCTTTTGAAACAGAGGATGCTCTTAGACCACAGGTAGATTTACAGCCTGCCACAGGTGATGCTCGGTGCACAGATATTGTCTTCATTGTAAAGCCATCTGTCAAGAAGAGCACCTCATATAATACTTTTGTTGATATTTTGAAAGGTAATAAATTGTATCTTAAAAAGCTGCTGAGGTATTGGAAGTGACTTTGTCTAAAATGATTGATGCTGGCAATGATACACATGAAGAGACCTCAGGACTTCTCCATCCTGCTCAGTTCCTCTGTCCAGTAAAGTCTTGTGCCTTTGGGGACAGAAATTGACGCAGCTCCAGGCAAGATGTTGTGGAAAGAACACCAAAGAGCTCTGTGCCATGTTCTTATCTCTATTCTTGATGTCAATACTAGCAAGTTAGTCATGCTAGCACTGCAAAGAGACACAGCTAGGTATGTGATCTTACAGAGCAGTTCATCACAGAGCCATCATTTGGTGTCAGTTTATCATCACTCTAGAAGTGTGTCATTCATTTTTCTGTCATCAGAAACTCAGCATGGAGTCCTCCCAAAAATACATTGTGCATCTACAATGAAGAACCATGGGAAAAGAAGATTTGGAGAGTGGGTGGGGTTTCTTTAATTGTTTTTCAAAATCTCTTGATTTAAAATATGACAAATAAGAAAAAATAGAAACACATGTTTAATTGTCTATAGCTTTCATTAATTTTTAAGGGAATGAGTCAAAGAAATTGGTGAACAGAACCAGTAGCAGAGGTTATATGATGAGAAGATCTAAGAGCCATTTAATATTTGATGAGATCAAAAGGTTCTCGTCACTAACTGTCTTTTAAAAGCAGTTGCCCGTTGTCTGGGTCTATGTGGCTGCCTGTTTCTAAGGGACTAACTTTTCTGACTTTCTAATGAAATACTTCACAAGACAGAGATAAAAGTGGTGGCTTGAAAGTGTTTGGTTGTCTTGTCTGTTTAGGTTATGATAAGATGGGAAATGGACTGTTTCTGTCTTAGCATGTTGGTGTGTTCAAACTTTCCACATCATTGAGGGACTTCTTAGTCAAAGCTGATGAAAAATACCAAAGCACAGAGCCTTACAGCCACTGTATCTGCAAGAGAGATAAACTGTAACACAGAGAAAAATGGGCCAAAGTGAGAAAAGCACCTAAAAATGTATATACAATGAAGTGCACAGACATTGGGTCCCTTTTTGAATGGCTCTGAAACCTGTGCACAGCAACCTGCATTGAGTCAGAAGCAAATGCACAATGTAGCCAGGAACTGATATCAGGAGATGTGCCTTTCATTCAGCAACCTGTCAAGAAATACTCCTCCCTCACTTGCATGGTGATTGTCCCACTCTGCTCTGCACTGGTGAGGCCTCACTTTGAANTTTGGGATGGAGATTAGAAAAAACATTTTTCGCTCAGAGGATGGCTGGGTACTGGAACAAGCTCTGCAAGGAAGTGGTAACAGCCCAAGCCTGTCAGAGTTCCAGAAGCATTGGGATGATACTCTCAGGCACATGGTGTGACTCTTGGGGATGGTCCTGCCCAGGGGTAAGAGTTGGACTCAATGATCCTTGCGGGTCCCCTCCAATTCCACATATTCTCTGATTCTGTGATTCTGTAAAGTCTATGAAAGTTTTAGCATGACTTCCTGTTTCTGTGAAGTCAGTAGTGAGCACAGACTTGTGGGAATGTACAAAACAGGATTGAGCTCTCACAGCCATAGCTGTGTTTCCTATGCTACACTAGCATTGAGTTATTGAGAAAGAACTGGAAATGGATATTCTGTAGGATTTAAAAGTATTGTGAACCCTGATTGCACTTCTGTTGTGTTTTCCTTACATTTGCTTTTTCAACATGAGAAAAAGGAGGGTATTATTTATACAAGAAATTTAAAATCCCACAAGTAAAAATGATATTTTGAATTGACAGAATCCTGAAAGTGCAAATGTGGTTTCATAACTAAATATGTTTTCAGATAGGAAAATGAGTTAATCAAAAGTTAGATGTCCTTGAAAAACTTTTTTTTTTAATTTTCTTTGGAAATATTCTCAGTTGTCATGGTGCGAAAGTAATTAGCATATCTGTATATCCATATCAGAACATCTCAGCGGTTACACTATTTTAAAAGAACTTCCTTTATTGATGTGATCTAGTCAGAATGGTATATTCCAGGAACAATAAATTGTTCAGAAGCTGGAAAATAAGAGATTTTAGACAATTTAAATTAAGTTTAAGAAACCTAAATTTAAGGACACGTATCATTCTGGGGAAAATTGAAAATGTTCTAAAAGCTTTTAGAAAGGCATTGATTCAGTGAAGGTCCCATTCAACATGAGTTGAATTGGGGTAGAGTCCATGTCTTACAAGTTGTTTATTATCAAGGGAATACATCCAAAGGACTGGATTTTTTTTAAAAGGCTGTGTTGGAGTGGGTAGTTAATGTGGAATAAAATAATTTGATGCATTAACTGTGGAACTTATTAACAGAAAATAGCATTGCTTTAATTCAGTCAAAATTAGGATATTAAACCATACATGCAGTTGTGCAGTCAGATCACTGTGTTTTCACGGATTTCAGTTGTTGTCACTGAGTTTCAAGGAGAATCATTCAGTGCAGATTTCATTTAATGAATCTTTTTTAGTTTCTTGAGTTTCAAAATGGTAAGTAAAACTGGTCAAATTTAGAGTAGGTTGGAAGTGTAATATAGAGCTTCCTTTTCCTTGCCTACAGTGTGCCACGTAAACATTAAAGGTTAGTTTGAACTTCAAACTGTCTCTTGAGATTTTGTTGAGAAACCTATTATGGTACTGATTGCTGCTGAGGGGAGAGGACTTTGGACCATGAATTCCCAGTTCTTCAAAGCTCCTTGAAGTGAATGTTATCAAATGGGATAAAAAGAAACCATGGATTCTCCTTATTTAGTGTCTTGTCACTTCCTTGTGATGGTCTGAAGGAACTATTTCTGACTCTTTCATTTGTTTTTCTCAGGTTGGGGGTCACACCATGTTGCCCATTCGTTGGATGCCTCCAGAGAGTATAATGTACAGGAAGTTCACCACAGAAAGCGATGTCTGGAGCCTGGGGGTTGTATTATGGGAAATCTTTACTTATGGCAAACAGCCATGGTATCAGCTCTCAAACAATGAGGTGAGTGTTATACGTTCTCAAACTGCATTAGGAAAGCTGTCACAATAATTATTGGTGTTGCATCTCTGGAAACTGGACAGTAACAAATTTATTTAATAAAGGCAAACACTGATATCAAGTATTTATTGTTTTTTTCATGAACCGTGTGGTTGAGTTTATTCTCTTTCACTCTTTTCTCCCCTGAGTGGCTGGAAAGTGTCCAAGCAGAGCTAGAACAGTTAGAATGTAGCTTTTTGCTTTATATAGGATAGAGTCTGCTCTGGGTATTGAGAAGGACCATGAAGCAATGAAAATGACCTTAGCTACCTCCTGAACAGGCATATCATACTTGGTATTGTTGTAGAGTGATTGTCTGTAACTATTCTTGAATAGATTGAAGCAATCTAGTTATCTGTTGATTTCCAGGCAGTCACAAGTAACAAGTTGAAAATTTAACCTCCTTCCAAGATGAGGTGAGGTTGTTAGATGGATAGAGAAAGACAATATGGGATTGATTCCTAGCTATCATTCCCTTATGTGTGGAAGGCGCAGCATAGGTGAACTTAGTATAAGTGAAGTTATTGCTCCTTGACCACTTGCATTACAGTTATTTTTCCAGATTGCTTAAATGCTGCTCATGCATCTACCTAGAAAAGCAGCCCTTGACAGAGAAGGCTGTGTGACCTCCACCAGTGAGGCTGCTGTGATGATTAAAGTTACCTCTTGCATGGATGAACTCCACGTAGTTGGCACAGCTCTGCTGATCCTTTCCCTGTGATTTCCCATAGGTGATTGAATGCATCACTCAGGGCCGAGTCCTGCAGCGACCTCGCACATGCCCAAAGGAAGTGTATGACTTAATGCTGGGCTGTTGGCAGCGGGAGCCTCACATGAGGCTCAACATCAAAGAAATCCATTCCCTCCTTCAGAACTTGGCCAAGGCATCTCCAGTCTACTTGGATATTTTAGGCTAAAGCCTCCTAGCATTTCTTCTGGGCTGCAGGAATGAATGTGTCCAACTGCCGCTGAACTTCATTAAAATGTATTCTTAACTTTGACAGTATTAATGACAAAGTTGCGGAGAAGCTTCCAAAGGGCAAGCAATGTGCACTTCTCCATCTGTAGACACAGTATTGACTTTTTAGACATTACTGAGATGTATCTTCTCTCTCTCAGTTTCTATATTTTTTTTTCTTCCCTCCTGTCTTTCTAATCAATTTGGCTTCTGCATTATTGTAACTCTGCATAGACAAAGGCCTTAAAAACCTGATCTGTTATATCAGCAGACTCTTCAGTTTGCCCACCACAACTAACAATGCCTTGTTGTATTCATGCCTTTGATGTGGATGAAAAAAAGGGAAAAATATATTTGACTAAAACTTTGTGATTTCTGCAGTACAGCTACTGGAGTTTCTATGGATTCACCTCATTTTTTGCTTCAGCCTGTGAGTGGAAAAAGAAGACTGGTGTTCTATACATGAAGAATGTTCTTTGCAGAGATAAAGCCAGATGTAAAGAAGACATTCTTGAGTGATATACTCTCTGGAGAAACTTGAGAATCAGGTGGCATCCAATCCTACAAGAAAACACTGAAATGATTTGATGGAAGGCAAGAGGGGATCTAGCAATTTCCCTGAAGAGTCTTTCTGAGGACTAAAAAGATTGTTTAAGGAGGTGCTTTGCCAGCACCATTCATTGCCAGAATCAAGTAAAATGGATAAAGATGCTGCCTGCACTCCACTCAATTGTGTTACAACAGCATAATCTAAACATATGCCCTTATTTTGTGTTCTGGTAGGATATTGTCATGCCACTGATGTAAAAATGTTCTCCAGCTAGTCTTTTTTAGTAAAGGCTGAGGCTAGACTTACTTATGTACAGTATTAATTTCAGGATCACATGCTGAAACTAAGGATTTTGATAAGATAGAACGAGCTATAGATACTGGGGCAGATGTATCCTATACTGTGTTTGTCCAGCAGCATATTACTTCCTTCCTTAATCCCTTTTCTTTTCGTTGTTAACCATGCCAGTAAAACTGTGCATGGCCTTTGTTGATTAATGCCCTTTGTGCAGAAATGATCCCTCATCTTTTAGTACACCCTAGTAGGCATAGCAAACTCATAACAATGTAATTTATATTTCATTAGAAGGGGCTAATGGAGGACATTAGCCACATTAAAATGCCTTTACAATGTTACAAATACTATAGGCTGATATAACATGAATAATCTAAAGCATGGAGATCACTGGTTATGTTTGAGACATAGCAGGGGATAAAGATCTCTAGAGAAAACAAATTATTCTGTGGTTATGGCTTGCTATTCAGAGTGTAAATATTCTGAGCTCAGCGCCATGTTTGTATTGGTACTATTGCTGTCATAACCAACATTGACACTTTCTTAAATAATTTATTTTTGTTTGGATTGGCATTGTATGTGTATAACATTTGCATGACCACTGTGTTGACAGTTGCATGGGTATACCTGCTGTTTTTCAAACTAGACGTTGACAATTTGAAATTTAGAGTTAGGATTATTTTTAATATGAATTCTTACAAATGAAAACCTACCTTATCTATTCCTCAAGACTTTTGCCTCCCTCTGTGAGGGGGCGTTATTGCAAAAAAGTGATCTTTCTTTCCATTTTCTCTTTTTATTATTTCTTAATGATATGAGCCAGATCAAAATAGTTCATCTTCGTGTTGGGGATATTTTATTTAATAAATTAAGCATTTTATTTTTGTAAGTGTTCCCATAGCACATTTAATATATAATTTGCTTGCATGTATTATTTATTGAGGCACTTTAAGTTTTTCCTTCAGAAGCTTTTAGACCTAGCTTATAAAGATTCTGACATTTTCAGAAGAAAACAGTTCACTGGACACTGATGAAGTTTTACCCTTCTCAATGTCATTGAAAAGGCAGCATTACAAATAAACATGACAGTATAACTATAAAGCCATACT
>VWZD01010537.1:160633-173520 GCA_013396695.1 Sakesphorus luctuosus
ATAAAATTAAGAAAAATTTTGGTATGCTTATAAACATGGCATGTTTGCACTCTAAAACTCTGAAGAAAATAAATGTTGCTGAACTTATAGTTTATGAAATAGGAGACCTCTAGTCATAGGGCAAAGGAATAGTCAATCTGATGGCACTCATTTTTTTAAGTCTTTGTTTTCCAAGTGAAGATCTTATTTAAATGCTTATTCATTTGGGCAGCTGGCAGCAAATCCCAGTGTACTTTCTAGAAGAAGCAGGTATTCAACCTTTTTCTGACTTCTAACAATGTCCCTCAAACTGCAGCCATGCTAAAAATGTAGTTTGTTCTTTTTAACTCATGTCCATCCAGAATGAATGTATGGTGAACAAATATAGCATTAAGTCCTTAAAGGGCATAATTAAGATTCATAAAATGTTTAGACATCTATAAGAAAGTTCAACAACTTGATTATCAAGATGCTGCCACAAACTGTTGATCTAAACTAAGCCCTTCAAGGTCAGAGTAAAGCAATAAAAGAACTACTTTATGAATGCATGGGCTTCCTTCTGTCAAGAGACCTCTCCAAGACAGAGGTCATTATAAGCACTCAAAAAGTCAAAGAAAAATAATCCGCTGAGAAGAAGCTTCAGCATAAAATCTGTTCAAAACTGAAAATATGGTTGGACTACACTAAAATATTTGTTGGCAGTTCATATTCATATTAGAAATGCTTTATCTGCATTCATAGTAAAATCTGGATATCTTCTGGATTTGATGCATTGTTGCCATCACAAAATGAAACACTATGCTGCAAGCAACTGGTTGCAATGAAGTATGTTTGCCAGCAGCAAGAGCTTCAGACACCTTCAGCACTGAGCCTGTGTAAGCATCACCCAGCAGTCCCAGCAGCACAGGCAGAACAGCCTACACACTTTCCCTACCATTTCCTTTCCCCAGGAATTTTTAAAGCCAGGGGCATGTAACCACAGCATGGATGGGAAATTGGCAGGCCTCATGACTGCTTTGTGCAACCAGACACAAAGCCAGGTGACCCAGCAGGTCCCATGGACCCCCTCAGTAGTACACTCAGAATTTTTGCAGCATTGCAACAGGGCAGATAGGTACCTCTCCTGTGCAGCCCAGCCCCCTTAAGACTCCAGTAGGAGCTTCTCTCCCCAGCAACCATCCTGCCTACCCACGTTGTCTCATAGCTCCTTTAAGCTCATCCCACCTGGGCCCTTGGGAGGCAAGAGGTGTTGATACACAAACACCCTGCTCACCTCTGGTTGAGGAAGGAATGTTTTGTGTGTTCTGCCTTTCCTACCTGGATGTGTGTGGCTCTGCAGCATGCACAGAGCAGAAGTTCAGTTTAAAAGCAATGGCCAATGCCATTTTTATTGCCTTCTGTTCACTAAAACTGTAGGGGTAAGGGTGTAGTTAGTTCAAGTGGCACAAGAGGCTTGGGGAAGACTAATGAGGCTGATGAGCTTCCTAATGCTCACAAAACATATCCAACTTGGTAACCTTTTTAAGGTCACTTGTGCACAGCTCAGCAATAGCCTTCCACGGCCTCTCCGCATTCAAGACCTGTCAGCTCACCTGTGACTGCCTCAGGCATAAAATCTGTGGAGAGTTGTGAAGCATCTAACAGGTCAGTAAGCACTATGCAATACAAGTCCTGCACCTGCTTCTGCTATGTCTCAACAAACTTCCACAGCTGATTTCATGATGAAGTCTTTATGTTAAATGCTTCATGTAAGTGGACAATCATCTTAATCACTGTATTACTTTAAGTGATTCACAGTGCCTATTAGTTACTCCCATTAGTATTTTTAATGGCTATAAAAATTATTTTTGAAACAGTGAGAAAGTTTATGTTATGAAAAAGACTTAAGGCCCTATAAAAGACAAAGAAAAAATCTTGGATGTACTTAGGACGGTTAGGCAGGCTCTACTAAACTAGCTCCCAGGTTGCCTACCAAAGCAGCTTATTCATATTTGTCATAAACCATTAGTTCCAGGTAAGACTTCATGCAAGAAAGAAAAATACTTGAAGTGACCACCTGAAGAAATAACCAACTCATTTCTGTGTTAAGAGCCCTATGCTTCAACCTCTTGAGCATGGATTGTTCTGGATAAAGAGTTCCTTCAGCAACTCATGTCTTTTGAGAGCTGAAGATTTTACACATCAGGTCTATTTATATCAGTTTTGCAATGAAGAATCCTAATAAAAAAGACCATAAGCAGAACAGCACAGTGGAAAAACAGTTGCTTTACTTTCTTGAACTGAGAATCACATCATGCAAATAAATGTACAGGTTATAGCAATTTGAGCTAAACCTCAGTCTACAGCACAGATTAATAGGAATGTTCAGCACAGAAGAACTTGTGCTCCGTCTGGATGGGATCTGTATTAAAATTAACACAAGGGAAGTAAAAATGGATGGGAAAGATCAGAGAGTAATTGAGCAAAAACCTTGTTTAAAATGTGCTGTAAATATTAGATGTGTAGCTCTGCTGTTCCAGTGTCTGACAAATTAAACAGATACTTGGCAAATTATTTACACATCTTTTGGGCACTTCCAATATGGAAGATGTTTCCAGACCTAGCAGTTCTTTGTTGATACAATGACTGCTACTCTCATGGACGGTCCAGGGCTGCCATTCTATTATCCTGATTTTTGCTTTTATTTTTCTTCTTAAATAATTAATTTAAATACATAAAAAGTGATACACTGCTGTTTAGTGTATTACAGCATGAACAGAACCAACTTCAGTGTTCATTAACCTCAGTTCTGCAGCTAGTCCAGTTAGAAACTGTTGGGAATGACTAACTAATTTATTGGTGATTAGCAGAGAATGGGAATATTGATTGACACAGGTAACTCCCAGGGTAGGCTCCTGCTCAGGGTAACCCAAGTCATTCTGCGGAAGGTTGAGGCTGCAGCAGTAATGACAGGGCATTATCACCTTCTTCATAGTCTGAAACCCATCTCCAACTGGTTCATGATAGCTGATAAAAGGGGGGGGTGGGGGAATCCTCTCTCCAGCACTTTTCTGTTGACCTTCTACCCAGTGCTACTGAACCTGGGTAACATTTCAATTGAAGCTCTTTTCTTCTGCAGCATGCATTGCCAAGTCAGAACCTTCCAATCTGTCAGAGGCGTTCAACTTCACCCTTGAAGAGGATGGTTCCTTGCTAGTTGGTTTTTCGTGTGCAAGTGTCCTGTAATTTCTGTGTCCTGCTGTGCTGGTTTAGAGGTAAACCAGCAGGAGAAATGAGCTCAACACGAGAGAGATTGTAAGTCACAGCTACAATTTAATAATAATACTATGGTAAATACACTGATGCAAAGGGAAATTGCTTCCAACTCCCAAAACCCAGCTGTATAACCCAGTGCCCTGGGGTACAAACCCAAAGGGGTTTGTTAGCCTTATGCTGAGACCTGTGGCTCCCCCAAGTCCAAAGCAAAAAGAAGTGAAAAAACCTGTTGGTGCAGGTGATGGCTGTGGTCTGGTCCGGAGTGGTGGTCTCCTCCTGTCAAGGTCCTGCTGCTCCTCTGGGTCCAACGAGAGGTTCCCAAGGTCTTCTTACCTACCCCTTTTTGTACCCTCAGGGAGCATCCAGTCCCTCCCCCGGGGCGGGGACTCACACAATGGGTGATTAACTCTGTGAGTCATGGGCTATTTTTGGACTGTTGATGGCCCATTAGCACCTACGCCCCCTCAGGCTGGGAGTGGAGGTGCTAACGACTCCCTGGGAAGCTGCTGCAAATGGGCCATTGACCCTGGGAATGAATAGAGGGGGTAGAATACACAGCTTTGGTCACTCCCACACAGCACCTGCAAAGACAGCAGATGCTCTCTGTATGTGTAAGGGTGGGTGAACAGCATGCTTATTCCATGCAACAGAGAGGAGAAAAAAAACATGTAACTGGGAGCCAGCCCAGCCTATAAAGCTGTCATAAGCTGAACTTGTGGTCTCCAGCCCCTAAACAGTGCTGAGAGCCCTTGGTATTTTCTGAGGAGCAACATGGGAATGTCTCTTACCCTCCAACACAGATGTTTCCCCCGTCCATCATGGCCCAAAGTACATAAGAGATAGACCAGCAGCAGCATAGATGTCCCACAGGAGAGATCACAGCCTTGGTCCCCACTCTCATGTGACTTCTAGATACAGTCCCGGGGACCAGGAAGTCCATGTCCTCAAGTGCCTGAACTGATCTGGTTTCTGCATGTCTACATCCTGACAGAGATGGGGATTCCCTTTCAATGGCAAACACTGAATCTAGTGGTGACAGTGTCTCTTTCTCCTTCTGTAGTGAGTTGGCACAGTCCTATGGGAGGCTTGTGGAGGTGCTGTGGTTTATCTACAGCATGAGAAGCATGTGTGTGACTTGTGGTCAGCCTGAAGCCTCTAATCCTCCTTGGATCTTTCCTGTCTTGGTCTTGGGTCTTGATCTTAGGTGAGTGGGAAAAGATGCCAATCACTGCAACAAGAATCACTTGGCATTCTGTTCATCAGAAGCTGCAGACAGCTGCCCACACTCCCATATTCATGTGCTGCCATGGCATTAGAGCACCCAGCCAGCAGTGGGATGTCTGTGAGGGTAGTAGCGCTGCCTGTCTTGACATGTGTAGGCTGGTTCTTGTTACAGAATGTGCACCTCTTCAGGAATACATCCTCTGTTTTGCGTGTGCCTGCTGGCTGGGAGGTGCCACTCATTGCCACTCAGGCAACCAGAAGTTGTTTGCCATGCAGAGGGCTGGTATGACTGGCCTTGTCCCTGTATCTTGGTCTTGGCCATTCTTTGAGTGCCTTGTGCAGCTGCTTGCCTTGTCCCCAACTGAAGGTCTGCTAGTACAGAACTGGATGACCCCTAGCCCTGCTCCATGAGGGAGCAGCTCCCTGGCCTCACCTTCTTTCTGCAAGACAGTGTCTAGCTTCATCCTGGAATGGCAACTGATAAATCACTCAGTGGTGTAGCTCTGTAGTTTTAATGATCTTGAGATTGAAACACCAAAATACCTGTCCTAGTTTTATTACATGAATTTAATCTATTCACAGAGGGAGGACTGATACATTTGTCCCAGAGACAAACCATTCTTTGAAGGCACAAGCAGGCACATCAGCTTTCACTGAATTGTCTCATCCTAGTGACCCCTTGGGCAACAGCAGTAGTGTTTGTGCCTGTGTGCCTCACCATTGGTGTGGGAACACCTGCTCAGCCCTGTGCATTCCTGTAACTCTTGCTGTGGTTGAGTTTGAGAGCCAGAACACTAGCACATAGATAAATCCACAGCCAGGGTCATGGCCATCATGGTCCCAGGTGGGCAGAGGTGCAGTCCTGTGCTCCACATGAAAGACACTGCTTTTGCTGCAGCTGATGGCTGTTTCTAAATCTGGCTTTTATCCATTGTGCAATTTTTTTCACCACTTGAGTTAGTCTATTAAAAGCAGTGTTGACATCTCCAGCTCCTATAATTAACATTTCAAGAAAAATCACAGCCAGGAATGGCAAGACTTTAGGAGATGAAGTAAAAAACATATGTATCTCATATCCCCTGCTCTCCTCTCTTGTCTCATCCCAGAATGTGGGGGTTTTGGTGTAGAGTCTGTCTTCCAGATCCTCCGAGATGTTACACAAGAAGGTGTCTGCAAACAATCCATTGTCACTTAGGTCATCTCTTTCCACTTTTGTTTTGTTGGTTGGGTGGGGTTTTTTTTCACTGCTTTGTGATTTGGGAAATTATATGGATATATGCCATTAGAATCACTTGTTTGTAGCAACCCAGAATATAAAGAGGGAAAGCAGGTGCAATCAACCCCACAGAGGCCACTAAATAAACATGCACTTTGCTTGGTTAAAATAACACCTATTGGCAGTATTTGTTGTTGGGGTTTTTTGCTGTGTGAGACTAACCACTCCAACAAGAGCTAGGGGATCCACAAGCTATGTGCTTTTGGCTCATCTTTTGTTGTACAGCTTCATAGATTTCCAAGCTAGGCAGCCATGAAAGGATCAGTGAAGTTTGCAACATAAGACTGATATTGCAGGTTACACCATTTTCACAAGCTGTGCAAAATTCTATTGCACCATCACATACATTGCTTGGTGGTTATTTTTAGATTAGATTTGCTGCTAAACATCTATGTGGATGTGACTTAAGGCAGGGTCCAAAAATGGGTTTCCCAAGCCAGAATTGCACATGAGGCAAATTTGGGTGCCAGCTCTTTTTGGACAAAAGCAGTGGTCTCCTTAGAAAGGCACAAATTCAACCAATGAACATGAAAATTCTTGATTTCAAGTCTGTGANCCAATGCAGCAGAAGGCTGTCCTGTGAGCCATGGGGAGTCTTGAATCCTGTCCAGGAATCAAACCCAGCTTGTTATGCTTTCCAGAGGTTAAACCCCAATGTTCGCTATGGAATGAGTGTGACACTAAAAGACTTGGGAGGGGATTAGATAACCTCATGTTAGACTAAGAAATCAAACCAGGGCCAGCCTGAAAATCCCTAAAATTGACAGTCTCTAGCAGTACCTTGAAATGGTAGTCAAAGCTGTTATAGATAAAGTGAAAGCAACAGTACTAGTGAAAAACAGAAAAGTGCACCTGGTGTTACATTCATCTTTCTGGGTGTTTGATTACCTGCCATATTACTGACGGCAAGGAAGAACACTGTCAGATCAAGGTAACCTTTCCATGCTGTAATCATGCTCTTTAAAACATAGCAGTAATTAAATTTATTTGGGCAGACAGCATCTTGGAAACTCATGCAGCACAGATTTGTTGTGTTCTACCTTAAAAAGACACTGCCAACTGCCACCTTGCCTCCATTCTCACCCTGCAGCGGGTGATGCCCTGGTGAGCAGGGCATTCAACAGGAGACATACACATCGGATTGTTTTCTGGTGATGTTTAGCATGAGGTTAACGCTGCCCCCCCTTTGTCTCACTGGTTACCCAAAGTTGCGTTTCTGTATCTTCCAGCTCTGCTCCATCATAAACCCTTTGTCAAGAGACATGAGTTACTATGGCAGTGCCTCTTAAATAGCACAAATTCAACACACATCAGTATCTGTACAATAAATACAATAGAGTACTACTTGTAATGCATTATTTTGCATTCGTTGGGTGGTAATCCATGCAGAGGGCTGCAACTAATTCTCATTCATTCAATTATTGGAAAGTAATTCTTCAAATGGGAAATACTCTGTACTTGGGAAGGAATGAAACAGAACAGTTGAATGATTAAAAAGAGAGCTCCAGTTGTTAAGATAGAGCCGCTAATGAGGTCAATCTCCATGGAGACACCGATTTAGCCATACTGGATGCTGGATAAGTTCCATACTTTCAGAGAAGTACAAACTTTTAAGGGTTTTAACAAGGCTATTTTTTATTTTGCAGGAGATCATGGTTGGTATTTCCCAGTTGCTGCAAGACCTCAGTAGATCAGGACTCATGGCCAAAAGCCAGACAGATGGAGTTCAACCAAATTCCCTTCACTGAGATGGGAGCTATTAAAAGACATTATAGTTTTGAAATCTTTCATGGAATTTTTTTTCCTTACCAAGGGGGAGGTATGGGAGCTAGGGCCCTACCTCCCACTACCTACCATTGGAGCCAGCTAACAAAGGATGGCTAATGGCTCTGAATTGCAGCTTGATCTCTGCAGAGGATTTGGGTGAGGTGGGATGACATGGAGGGTGGAGAGAGTTTTTTCAGGTTTTTTTTTGCTTCACTTATGTTTTAGCAGCTGCTGTGAGTGGGAGTCACTGTTTTGCTGGGCCGGTGGAAGCATCTTGGAGGGAATCTCCTTTGGCTGGGCTCCCCCTCCAGCTCTGGGTGCCCTGTGCTTCAGAGAGAGAGTGTCACCACTACCTTGGATTTGCTACAGACTTCCTATGGGCCAATTTCAGCTGCAGAGGAGTTGCTAAAAACCACCACACCTCACCCCCAGCACCTTTTTGAGCAAAGGATGAGAAAAGAGACTCTACACTTTCCATGGGAAAGGTTTCATCCCATCCTGTGTCACTGGCATTCCCCCATGAGTTTTCAGAACTGGTCTCGCTGGACCTCGAGTGTGATTTTTGTGGTTTTGGCCTCTCGAGGTGCAGCATCACCCCCACTGTTTGTAAATATAACTGCACTGAAAGGGGGAGAGAGAGGACTAAAAGTGTTTGAAAGTTCTGGTTATGGTTTGCTGTTTGTTCTGTTCTGTTTTTTCTTTGGAGATATATATATATATATTTATAGTTAAGAACTGTTATCCTTTCCTATACATTTTTCTGATTAAAGTCTCTAAATTTCAAAGGTTGTGGTGGTTTTTGAGAAGGGTCCCCCTTCTTAATCCAAATAGACATCTTAGTTTTCCTCTAAAGTAAGACAAAAGGCAACTAGAGAACCAGAGCTGTTTTTTCAGCTGTGAGACCAAGGTTGCAATGTGATGCATTTCACATTGAAGCATGAGTCTTCCTGGTTTGGGCTGTACATGTTACAGCTGAGCCAGGCCACAAGGAACAGCTCACAGAAAATGTCCATCTTTGTGTATCTCCTAGGTCAGGAGAATAACTGTTCAGCTTTAAAGAGGGCTATGTGACTGTAGGAGTGAATAATTCTTTTCCAGAAGATACTGCTACCCAGGAGGCAGTTTTCACTAAGGAAGCTTTCCTGCCTGGAATGAGGCATATATCCAGACAGTTTTGGGATGTTTCTCTGTATGCATTCCGCAGAGGTTACTCTCTAGGCACAAGAGAGGTAGCACTCATAGATATGCTGCAAGGCCTTGGCAGCCCATGGGAAGCCAAGGCAGTGGGAAATGATGATGAAGCCAAGGAACAAACAAAGCCTGGCCTTGGCCTTTTATTCTGAGGCCCAGTGCTGCCCGACAGTGCTGTTAGGATCTATGAATTTTCAGCGTTCTCTCCTCTGAAATAAACATTTTGAATCCTTTCCACTGCTTGCTGAGCTTTGGGGGAATACCTGCATATATTTTGCTTTAAAATGACCCAGTGCAGATTTTTCCAGCCTTGTTACTCTGTGCTGGGAAGCCCTTGTGTCCCACTCAATTGCCGCTGGGATGTTTAATTTTTCAGTGTAGAAGTATTCAATTCAAGCTCTTTTGTTTTTTTTTTTTTTTTGCTTAATTGAGCATTATATTGTTTTCTTTTCTTTTAAAGAACACTGTGTGATGGTAACCCACTGAGGGGGAAATGGCTCCCCAGAAAACACTCCACACTCAACGTGCTGGTGAAACCAAAAAGCACTTTATTNTGCATATATTTTGCTTTAAAATGACCCAGTGCAGATTTTTCCAGCCTTGTTACTCTGTGCTGGGAAGCCCTTGTGTCCCACTCAATTGCCGCTGGCATGTTGAATCTTTCAGTGTAGAAGTATGCAATTCAAGCTCTTCTGTTTTTTTTTTTTTTTTTCTTTATTTAGCATTTTATTTTTTTTTTTTTTTTTTAAANTTTTCTTTTCTTTTAAAGAACACTGTGTGATGGTAACCCACTGAGGGGGAAATGGCTCCCCAGAAAACACTCCACACTCAACGTGCTGGTGAAACCAAAAAGCACTTTATTAAAAGGAAGAGTCAACTTATAAAAGGTTGGGGCTTGGGACAGGGTGGAGACTTAAAAGGGATTGAGTGAACAGCATGTCGGTAACCATTAAACATCCAATAAGAATAGAGTCCTGGAAAGGGGAAGGAGATCTGAGGGGAGGGCTTTGGAACTTGGACCCCATAAGGCAAAGGGAGGGATGGAGTGGCTAACTCATGACCCAAACAGCTAACGGGGAAACACCTGTCAAGTGACAGAGCACTGACCAAAAGGGGCTCAGGGATTGGGGCAGAAGGGGTACGCGCATTTCCGGTGGACCGCTGGCAGCACAGTGCAGGGATGGCACCCCCGGGAGGGGCCACCCTGGCTCGGACCTGCTGGAGGATCCCGGACACCACAGCAGCGGCACCCGGAGTGGCGGCTGTGTTGGCAGCATGCGGCAGGGAATGTGCTTGGACGGGGCTGGCCCGACCTGGGAGAATTGCCCCAGCGCCTCGACAGCACCATGGCTCATTAGAGAAAAGCCACAGAGGGAACACATGGTGGGGGGATGAACATGAGGTATAGAAACCGCAAGGGGGTACAGAACTTTCTGAACTCAAAACCGTACAGAGAAAACACATTAACTTTAAACTCCAACAAGTCTCTAGTAGAATTCAGGGTGCCTTTCAGTGCTGTCTTTCTCTGGGGTCCATTTCACAGTGTATTCCTACAACTGTGTCATGCTGTGGCACTTGTAGAGATCCTGATAAACTGATCATCTGGTTCACTGGTTCACTTCTCTAGGTGACTGAGCAGAGGAAAGAAGGTCTGTAATGAATATCTATTGGGAAACCTTTTCCCTTTCTCTAGCAATAAGTGGTAAAATTACTTTGATGCAATGAATGAAACTTGCAAGGGATGAATTTATGTTCAGAGGGTCCAATGCCAGTGAATGATTGGTTAAATGAGTGTGGGGATGTTGTTCAACAAATTTCCTATTCATTTCCTCATTCGTCATTGAAGTACCTGCTGTGCTGAGCTAACATACTCGTATAAACTTGACATACTGAAGACAGGACAATTTTCCTGGCAGTACTTCTGAATTCAATTCTGGTTGTTACATGCACAGGAATTAGCATTTATTATTGCATATGGTGTCACTGAACAAGCTCAGCAAGCAGTACCATAAGGTCTCTGCCTCTTGCATCTTCACTGATGTCTGCCACAGCAGTATGTGCAGGAGAAGCCTTCTCACATGCTTATTCCTCCCATTATTATAACAGTTCGTTCAGTTAAGATGGGAGTTTGGTAGTTATATTTCAATAAAACCACTTATAACAAATATTTTAAATAAATTAATATGTGAATAAAAGGTATCAGTGATACTGTTAAATATTGCCTTTAATTTGCTGTTGTTACAAAATGCATTATTTTGGTGAAAAATAATGTCACTTCTACATAGTTGTACAACAGAGCAAAAAAATAACAGCTATATGAAATATAGCAAAATACATCCATGGCCTATGAACAAACAATGCAAGATTCAACAAAACAGAAGTGGACTGTTTCAAGTGCATGCACAGAAGAAGTGGAGAGAGAAGAATTCATGCTGCCTTTCTAACATTTCATAACATTAAAGTTTATAGTATGTGCTTAGTCTTCAAGAGAAGTAAACCATCCACTCATGTTTTCTTATAGTTAAGTGGTCAACTGGAGTTGCAGCTGACTAGACACATGGAGAACAATAAAAAGAGGTTTTTTTCAAATACATTAATGGCAAGAGACAATATAGAAATATCACTGGCCTGTTACAGGATGATGGTCACCTCAGAAAGAGGGACAAAGACAAGGCAGAGGTGTTTAATGCTTTCTTTACCTCTGTCTTCAGAATGAGGGAGCAAGGGGGTCTCAGTGCCTTGAACTGGAGGACCATGGATATGGGAATGATCGGCTCCCAGTCACACATGAACTGTTACAGGATCAGGTGCTCCAGATGGATCCCTACAAATCTGATGGGGCCTGATGGGATTCATCCCAGAATTCTCAAGTTGCTACCTGATATCATCAGATAACCTCTCTCAATGATTTTTGAGCAGTCTTGGGAATCTGGAGAGGGCCAGCTGATGGGAAGCTGGTAAACCTTGTCACAATTTTCAAGAAGGGCCCTGGAAACTAAAGACCTGTCAGTCTCATTTCAGTGCCTGGTAAAGTTATGGAGAAGATTATTCTGGGACATATTGAAAAACACGTGAAAGATAAAGCTGTCATCAGCCACAGCCAGCACAGCCTCATGAGAGGAAAGTCCTGCTTATGAGCCCTGACTTCCTTCTATGACAAGGTAACACACTTATTCAACATAGGAACCCAGTTGATGTAATCCATTTGGATTTCAGTAAAACTTTCCATACTGCCTCTCACAGGATCCTTCTGGACAAAATGTCCAGCGCACAGCTGGATGAGCACACCATGTGGATGAACACATCAGGTGGATGAGCCCATCAGGCTGGTGATCTGTCACTAGTGGGGTTCCACAGGGCTCCATCTCGGGTCCTGTGCTCTTCAACATCTTCATAACTGACTTGAATCCAGGACTGGAAGGGATACTGAACAAGTCTGCAGATGACACAAAACTAAGAGGAGCTGGTGACTCCCTTGAAGGCCAGGAGACCCTGGAGAGAGATCTGGAAAAATCACCAATCATGTGAATGTCCAGTGTACAGCTGGATAAACACACCATGTGGTGGGGGAGCAATTGACTCATGGGTCAAGCACAGAGGGTGATAGTGAATGGGGTAACATCAGACCCAGTGACTTGTCACTAGTGGGGTTCCACAGGGCTCCATTGTGGGTCCTGTGCAGTTCATCATCTTCATAAATGACTTGGATCCAGGACTGGAAGGGATACTGAGCAAGTTTGCAGATAACAAAAATTCAGAGGAGCTGTTGACTCTCTCAAAGGCAGGACGGGCCTGCAGAGAGACCTGGAAAAATCAGAGGACTGGGCAATCACCAACCATGTGAAGTTCCACAAGGGAAAGTGCCAGATTCTGCACCTGCGATGGGACAACCCTGGATCTTCGTACAGGGAATGAGATGCTGAAAAGCAGTGCCATGGAAAGGGACTTGGGGGTCCTGGTTGATGGCAAGTTGAATCTGAGTCAGTAGTGCCCTGACAGTCAGGAGGGCTAACCATGTCCTGGGGGGCATCAGGCACAGCATCGTGAGCTGGTCAAGGGAGGGGATTGTCCTGCTCTGCACAGCACTGGGGCAGCCTCACCTTGAATATTTTGTGCAGTTTTGGGCACTACAATATAGAAAGATATTAAGCTCTTAGAGAGTGTCCAGAGGAAGGCAACAAAGATGGTGAAGGGC
>VWZD01010538.1:0-19074 GCA_013396695.1 Sakesphorus luctuosus
AGATGAACTTCACTGAGAGCAGCGGTGTTGATGTTTAGTCATGACAGTTCATGGGCAATAAGAGCAGAACGACGCTCAGGACGTCCGCTATCCACAGTATCAAGCATAGTTATGATGTTCCAACATGCGAGTGTTAATTTGAACACACCTTTGGAGGCAGGGGTATGACTTTGAAATCTCTTTGTTTTTGTTTGACCTCATGGAAGATGCCGGTTGGCCGCGGTTATCCAACAAGGTGTGGAGAAGAGCTTTGTTTAGGCCACTTTTGCCAGGCCCCTCTCCGTGTGCAGTAAGCAGTGCTGTCCCTAGAAAAGGCTGCTTGGTCGCTCAGGATGCTGCCTCAAGAGACTGTCATCTCTGGGGTCAAGTCTCAAATGACCAATATCCTGAACTGCCTGCATGCAGGGTTGGGTCTACAGCTTCCAGCTGCTTCCTATCACCTGCCGTTTTGACCTTTGTCTGTCTCTACAGGGCTTTGCAATATGGGTGAACCCTTCGAGCCTGCGCAATGGATTTTTTAGGTGAGGCACAGCGTGCGCAGAACTGGCTTCACCCTTTACTCCTAAGGTTCATCTGCCACAGCTAAGTGAGCTTGGGTGGTGACAGTGAATAACTCAGGACGTAGGTTTGGTTAGAGTATCCTTCTCTTAGATAGATGGCCTTACAGGGCTAAGTGAGCTCCATCTGCCCAGGTTTTGAAGTTAGAGTTTTCCTACTCATAGGATGGTTGCCAGACGGCTAGCGAGCCCATCCTGCCCGTGGACACACTTTGTCTGACCCTTCAGCTGAGACCTGTCTGGCATGGGAGACCGTACCGGTGGCACAAACCACCGCCAGCATAGCACACAACCTCATGAGGGCACGCAAGTTTTCCCCCACGACAAGGGTGTGTCCCTGGAGAAGACAGGACATATACATGTTCCATACACTAACCTAGGTCAATTCTGAGAACTACTGAATAAGGAAAGACTGCAGAAATTTTGATGGAGTGTTAAGTGTTCAAGAGATGCCAATAATCAACTTTAGAAGACCTTTGTATTTATCTTCATTTCATATTGTAACATTTCAAGGAAGAAGCACTGAATTGTTTCCCTGAAATTTTTAAATTAAACAAAAAGAGAAGTTTTGAAATCTGTGCTATCAAAAAGCAGAATCATCCACAAAATCCTTCTATATAGCTCATTGTGATTTCAAGTCACAGCAGAAAAAACAAAATTTTCCTGTCAAATATAAACAGAATTTCCAATAAACAAACAGATGAGGAGAGAGAACATTGAAAGATGGTTAGTTTCTGCCTTCATGACTAGCAAAGGAATGTTTTCTAGCCTTTCTTCCTGATCCTGGAACCAATTTTTTGTCACAATTTCCCTTTATTTAAGGTAATTCATGGTTATTAAAAAATCCTGATTCTTCTCTTAGCAGTCTTTTAATCATAGAGACATAGAATTGTTTGATTTTAAAGGGAACTCAGATATCATTTAGTTAAAACTCTCCACCATGAGCAGGGAGATCTTCCACTAGACCAGCTTGCTCAAATGTCCCATCCAGCCTCACCTTGAACACCTCCAGGGATGAGCATCCACAACTTCTGAGCAATCTGTTTTAGTGCCTCACCACCCTCACAGTAAAATCTAATCTAAATCTGCTCTATTTGAGTTTGAAGCCATTCCCCCTTGCCCTTTCACTGTCTCCCCTACTAAAAAGTCCCTCTCTAGATTTCTTGTAGCCCCCCTTTAAGTACCTGAAGACTGCTAGAATGTCTCCCTCAAGCCTTCTCTGAAGGGAAGTTAGGACTAAAATTCCCTAACTATCTCAGCCTCTCTTCATAAAAGAGGTGCTCCATTCCTCTGATAATCTACATGATCTCCTCTAGATTTGATCCAACAGGTCTACATCCTTCTTATGTTGGGGTCTACTCCCCAAGATGGATGCATTACTCCAGGTGGAATCTCACAAAAGCAGAGTAGAGTGGCTTCCTCAACTTGCCAGCCACACTTCTTTTCATGCAGCTTAGGAAATAGTTAGCTTTCTGAGATGCAAGCATACATTACTGGCTTGTGTTTAGCTTCATGTCCATTATTAACCCTAAGTGTTTCTTCTCAGAGCTGGGCTCAATCTATTCAAGCCACCATTTGTGCTTGGGATTGCCCCAACGCAGGTGCAGGACCTTACACTCGGCCTTTTTGAACTGAGGTTTGCATGGTCCCATCTTTCAAGGTCCTTCTGGATGGCATTACTTCCCTCCAGGACATTGACTACACCACACAGCTCAGTGGCATTAACTAAGTTGCTGAGGTTTCCCACTGTCCATGTCACCAACAAAGATGTTAGACAGTGCCAGTCCCAAAACAGAACCCTGAGGAATGTCCCTTGTCACTGCTCTCCACTTGGATGATGAGCCATGGACCATAACTCTCAAGGCGAACCATCCAGTCAATTCCTTAACCACTGAGTAATCCATCTATTAAATCCATGTTTCTCCACTCTAGAGAGCAGGATATCATGTAGAATGGCATAAAATGCTTTACACAAATTCAGGGAGATGTCTGTTGATTTTCCTTTATCCACTAGTGCTGAAAATTCATTGTACAAAGCCACCAAATTTATCAAATTTGTTTGCCTTTAGTGAAACCATTTTGGCTGTCACCGAGGACCTCCTCTCTATCTGTCTTAGTGGAGTTTCCAGTAGGACCTGTCCCATGATCTTGAGGGACACACAGGTGAGACTGGCTTGTGATTATTTGGTTCTTACTTAACACCTATTTTTGAAGAGGTAATTAGGATCCACAGATGCATATTATCAGGTTACATGTACTTTTGTACTGTCTTGCTCCTTGGATGGTCTGAAGCCTGAGGATCTTCTCCCACAGCCAGTGGTTCTTCTTTCTCCCAGTCCCTGCCTTTGCCTTCTGTGTGGTTCAGGCATTGTCGCTGGAATACTTGCCAGTGAAAACTGAACAAAAATTCGTTGAATACCTTCTCCACATCCCAGAAAACCAGATCTCCCATTTCCTTCTGGAGCAGGAGTATATTTTCCTTAGACTTCCTTTTATCACAAATATACCCATCAAAGTTTTTCTTCTTGTAATTGACATGTCTGGCCAGGTTTAATTCTATCAGGCCATTAGCTGTCCTAACTGGATTCCTGACTGTTCAGACAATCTCTTTGTATTCCTCTCAGACTACTTGTTTCCACCCTCTGCAGGCTTCCTTATTGTGTTCGAGTTTGTCCAGGACCTCCTTGCTCATCCATGAACCTTCCTGGTGGTTTTGCCTGTCTTCCTCCTTGTTGAGATGCATCACTCCTGACCTCGGTGGAGGTAATCCTTCAACATCAATCAGCTTGCTTGAGTACCTCTTCTCCCCAGGGAATTATCCCTTGGACTCTATGAAGCAGATCCCTGAAGAGGCCAAAGTCTTGCTCTCCTGAAGTCCAGGGTAGCAAGCTTGCCATCAGCCCTCCTTGCTGCCTTAAGGATCTTCAACTCTATAATTTCACGGTCATTTCAGCTAAGGATGCCCTTGAGTTTCACATTCCCCACCAGCCCCACCCTGTTGGTGAGAACAAGGTCCAGCATAGCACCTCTACTTGTTGGCTCCTCTACCACACAAAAAGAAAACTACTGTCAATGCATTCCAGGAACCTCCTAGATTTCTTATGCCCTGCTGTGTTCTATCTCCAGCATACCTTAGGGTGGTTCTTCAAGTTTCTCTACTTGGCCAGTGGAATGCCTCTCCTTCAAAGAAGTATCCTCCCTGCGTGTTCTCCTATGCAAAGTGATGCACCACACCCTGACTGACAACACAGCCTGATTGCCCATCCTGGTCACTGTGCACTTGCTCATTTGCGTTCCCCAGGGCTGCCCTTTGTGGACATGGGGGTGGCCACAGTTACTCCTGGCACCACCCACAGTTCATCAGCTGCTCTCATGAGAGCTGCCAGCTCCTGCTAGGCCTCAGCACTCCCTTGTGCTTTCCCTGGGCTCAGGACCGCTCTCTTCTCCCATACACCAGCATACCCTGCTCTGCTACAGAACACGACTGCTGTTCAACTCAGTAATTAATGTTTTATTAATAATAATATGGCCTACAACTATAAACCCTAGCATGATGAATATTTATAGTTGGAAAGATGAAATAATTTTCAGAGCTACGCATATGGGATTCATTAACATGAGGGGGTCATCATAAGGGTCTGATAGACTTAAATTTACAATTAAAAGGCCTTTAAAAAATGTCTTTTCAGTGATCAAAAACATCACTTGGTGCATTGATGTTCATACTAATTGACAGCAGCATAACCAATGTTCTCCTAGACCTAGTGCTTTATACCTCTTTACTCCAGCTTGACGACTTTCTAGGTAGATATTCTACATATAAACTCTGAGCTTTATATTGATAATTAGTTGGACATACAAGATGCTTTCCCTCACTATGTTCCCCAGCAGTTATTCTCCTCTCCCCAACAGTCTACACTGGGTTTTGTGCCTACAAATTAGATATAAGCTGGCTTCTAACACTGTCTTGGTATTGGCTAGATTCAGATTACAGTATGAATCATTTAAATCTAGCCTAAGCCTCTTTGGGCTAAGTAACCATGCAAGAAAACAAAACTTCTGGCATGTTTGCCCTCAGACTGGAAACAATCTGTCTTCATATGTTCTTCCTGCCCCAATCACAGTATATCATGGCTTTGTTTATCATATGGAAGATAAGTAGATGTGTTAAGCTTAATTGCATTAGAAAATATGAGTTGTGAAGTACCACTAAAAACCAGTTTAAAAAGCCAGTTGTGAGAAGTTCTGAACTGGACTGCATTTGGAAACGTAGATAAAATAACTTGCCTTGGTACAGCAGCCTCTAACAGTACCTTTCTTTGTGCAAAAACTGAGGATTCTTAGGACAATACGTTGGATTTTGGGCATTTCAACTCTTGTAACTCATTTTTCCCTAAAACTTTGATTCTTGTGATTAAGTATTAATTTTTTTCATTCCAAAGAAGCATTAAACCATTATAAGGAACAAAGTAAAGAAGTGTAAGATCTCAACAGTTTATGGCATAATAAAGTAAGGAATACTATAAATATTAAGAGCAAATCAAATACTACAACAGCATACTTTTATGCTCCATTGCCACACCTATACTTCTCTTCCTCCTTGAGATAAAGCATGTTCCACTAGTTTAGCATGGAGATGTGTAGTCTGGGAAAAGTTTCAGCTAAATTTTGCATTGATGATATTGTGGACTAGGACACAGTTATCACTACATATTCTGATACTGATATGCTAGAATTCTTACTTCCCATACTCAGGCTATTTTATTCTTATCCTAGCACTGAGAAACAGAGAAAGACAGCTATTTCAATGCATGCATTTACTATTTTCACCTAATTTTGAAATAGAGATTATGCTACATTTTAAATGGTAAATTTAATGCTAAAAGTTACCCTGTCACACTCAAATGTCCAAGTGCATATCTACATAGTCAAAAGGCAAAGCTACCCAGGTGCTGTGATCACATAAACTACCTGCTCACCTTATCTGTGAATGTTAAGAAGCTTCCAAGGAACTAGTTTTTAGCAATAAATACCTGTGACCCTATCTCAGTGCATAAATATCAAGTAAAATAAATATGGAGCTAAAAGTAATTTTCCCCCAATAATTAATATGTTATCACTGTAAAAAGAGAGAGTATAAAAAGTCATAGAATCCTTAAGGTTGGAAAAGGCTCCTAAGGTCCTTGAGTAGAACAATCAACTTAACTCTTCAATTTTTACCACTAAATCATGTCCCCAGGTGACATACCCATATGTTTTTGAACACTTACAGGGATGGTGATTCCACCATTTCCCTGAGCAGCCTGTGCCAAGGCCAAACAACAATATCAGTGAAGAAATTTTTCCTAATATCTAACATAAACCTCCTCTGGCATAACTCAATGCTATTTCCTCTTGCATCCAGTCACTTGTTACACTGGAGGAGAGACTGACTCCCACCTCACTACAATCTCCTTTCAGGCAGCTGTAGAGAGTGTTAAGGTCTCCTTGGGTCTCCTTTTTCTCTAGGCTAAACAACCCCAAGACCCTCACCACTCCTCCTAAGACTTACTCTCCAGCCCCTTCCCTGGACATACACCAGCACCTCAATGTGTTTCTTGTAGCGAGGGGCCCAAAACTGAACTCAAGGTGAGGCCTCACCAGTGCTGAGTACAAAGGGACAATCACTGCCCTGGTCCTGCTGGCCACACTATTTCCGATAGAGGCCAGAATGCTACTGGCCCTTTTGGCCACCTGGTCACAATGCTGACTCATGTTCAGCATGCTGTCGACCAACACTCTCAGGTCTTTTTCCACTGGGCAGCTTTCCAGTCACTCTTCCCCCAGCTTGTACCATGGCATGGGGTTGTTATATCCCAAGAGCAGGACCTAGACCTTCAAAATGTGTCAGGTTTAACAGCTGGCAGAACAAGACTAACTTACTCTTCAAAGTAAAGAATGAAACATTTTGCATAGAAAAAATACTATCCCCTTAGAGATTGAGATGCATTATAGAATTAAGTTTTTAAATTACAATGTAGTATTGATTTCTGATGAAATTGTTTCTGTGGGTTTATCAATCCTTCCAAAATCTCTAGGATATAATTCCTAGAGAAAGACAGTTTATTTCTGTACAGAAACATGAGGATATCACTTTTATATTTCATCAATACCAGAGGAATGGAAAAGTCAAGCACCTAGGTTAATATCTCTAGTGGAAGTAGTATTCATGTTACTGCCTACTTAAATTACTGGCTTTTTAAGCTGCATAAACACTACAGCTCAAAAAAGTGGCCCAATTAGAGATGTCTATAAATATCACATTTATTTTTGCATATTGTCCTATCATCCTTTTCTCTATATATCAGATAGCAGTATTGGAAACATACAGTTTGAAAATTTGGCATCTATACTCTGGTATTGGATTAGCCAGGTGAGATCAAATTATGAGATAGCAGTTTAAAGTGCTGCAGCATTCCCTGAAGCAGCTTTAATTTAAGATATTAAATGTCATCATTTTCATACTTCATTGACTCTATAATTCAACAGGGAATAACTTCTTTTACTGCACCAGGTTTTCAGTCTCATTTGATGTGTCTTGATGTGATCTTATCTATCTCAGAAATTAAACTTAAATAATGATTCTATTTTATGAAATATTACTGAATATAGAAATAAAATAAAAACATTTGTCTTTTATGCCTCAAAAGCTGTAAATTTAAGTATTTAAATTTTGTTCATTCACACCTCTTTTGTTAGTAAATTAAGAAAGCCATTTATTCAGTAAAGTAATTTTTGATCACTAAAAATTGGAACTTATTAATACTGCAATAGTTAAAAAAAAAAAGATAATGCTTACACTGGGGAAAATTTTCATTAAAATGAAATTAAATTATTTCCTGTCTTCATAATTTACTTATGTGGTTACAGCTAGCTAAGAGTTTGATTATTTAATTCTTAATTTTAATACCTATATTCAAGGAAACACTCAATATTGATGACAGAAAGCTACGTGTTGCTACCAAGTCCTAGTGCAGTCAAGATCTTAGCATCTGAGATGTTTAAATGTTCCTCAGACATGAAATCACTCTATAAAAACACTATACCAATGAAATCTGGCTGTATAACAGCATTCGCTGTTTCTCTTACTTGTAAGAATGGTATTGAGATTGTACTCATCTATATCTGTTCTGTCAGCCCTTCCCATGATGATTATAACTGAATAATATGGCTAAAAAAATCTGAAACTGTCATAGGTACATGCCTTTCCAAGAGGCACTCAGAATATGAGTTTACATGGCTGAGAACTGTATAACCCATGTTAAAAAAATCCACAAAACTTTTGGGACTTCTGGGAAAGAAAAGTAGCTAAGTGATTAAGTAGTACTAACTTATTACATGCAGTAGCATAACATTCTGCAAGTCCTGCTCAGAACAGAAATCCCAGTATGCTACTTGTTCTGTGTTTCCTTCTCATGACATCTGTATGAGCACTTAAATCATTAGTGAAGCTGGGCCAAAACTAGACGTACATTCTCAAGTGGAGATCGTCCATAGGTCTCCCTACCTATGTCCTATGTCCTCTTCAAAGGATTTTCAACCCTTGGGTATATTTTAGCCACCCACTATTAAGTAAAGGCATAGCTAGTAATGTTGCCTACTAGTTTTCTACATTACCCTCATGGAAAAAGGACAATCGAAAAACAAAGGGAATAGGGATATATTAACTATATTAAACTTGGCTCAAAATTACATTGATTAACTAAACCATATTTACCACTTCACTACTTACTATTGTTTCAATGTTACTCCTTTAACTTAAAACACAAGAACTCCTCCCTTCAATTATTCTATCTGCTAAGTTCTACCAGGAATAACAGAGTCTTTCAGGTAGAGGAACTCCTTTGCTTAGTGACAGAGCTCTGGGACGTGGTGAGTACGTAAAGGAATATCAGAGAAGAAAGAGATAGTGGGACAGGCCTCATGGGGGACAGGATGCATGATATGGAGGATTCCCTATCCTCACTCCACCTGGCTGAACACAGTAACTTAATGGATAGGAAACAAAGCTGGTTACAGAGACACATTGCCCTCCCCCTGCCCCCCNTCTTCAAGTGAAACGGAATAACAAGGAAGAGGTGTTGCCAAGGCTACATCAGTTTTCACCCTGCATGAAAACTGCTTCCACAAAGTCCAGTGATCTGGACAAGGGAACTGAGTATGTTCTCAGTCCATTCAGAGACAATATCAGATTCAGTGGGAGTGTTGATCATAGGAAGGCTCTGCATAAGAATCTGGACTGTCTGGATTGATGGTCCAAACCCAAGTGCCAGCTTTGGCACTTGGGTCACAACAACGCCATACAGTACTATAGGCTTAGGGAAGAGTGGCTGCACTATCTTAACAATTGTTCATCACATGAGATTAATCTGCAGGCACCAGCACTTACCATTTTACCAAGAAATGATTAAGACCTTAGCCCACGTTAATCCTCCAATGAACTAAGCAATACATTTTCAGATTTCAGTCCTGTTACAAACGTCACATTATTTTGTGATTTGATAACAAAAGTGTTCTCTGATGTCAGGAAGCAAATAAATCTCCATATGAACATATATTCTTGTGACAGCTATACAGCATTTCCAATCGGCAACATTTTCATTGATTTCTGCATTTTCATAGTGATAGGTTCTTTGATCAGCGAAAGCTCATAAAAAAGTAACTCTGACATAGTGCCAAGGCTTCCCCAGCCAGCTGAGAAGAGATATAAACCTTTCAATACTTGATTTTCTCTTTAAATTACACAGTGAGGATGGCATATTTTCTCAGAAAAGTTTTCGTTATTATGAATACTCTTGCTTTTTGTTAGCAACAACATGAAATGATATAGATCTACAAACTGTTGTCTTTTTTCATTAAGTCATTATTCCTTATTGAAGAAGACATTCGAAATAAAATTTCTTCCGGCATCAGGTGAGAGCAAACCTTACTAGGGGCATGCTATAAGATGAAAACAAATTTTAAAAGGTAGTGATTCTATTCTACAGATAATTTAAAAAGCTGTATCTCTATGAAATTTCAAAAAGAGTGCACTATGAGATAATTTAGTAATAATGTGGTTTTGTTTGGTTTTTGCTAGTTTGGTTTTTTTGCTTGTTTGTTGCTGTTGTTTTTCTAAAAAAAACCCCACAACTAACCCACCAGCAAATAGAATGGATGCACAAGTAGTGTTGCAATAGTACAAATTCTGGTAGAACAAGCAGTACTTTACCCTCTGAGAATAAGGGCTGACAAATTTAGAACAAGAGGCTCCATTTTTCTAATTTCCCCCTGCACGATGTACGACCACCTACCTTATTGCATATTGTCACAGGATGGCAGAATAAAGCCATGATTGTCACAGAACTTCATAAAAGTGAATAGATATTGAAGAAGTACAAAGTACTCTTAATAATTCAAAAGCAGATTAGAAGAGCTGCCCTATCTGATAACTCAGGCTTCATTCGCCATGTCCTATTTAATTGCAATTACAAGATCTTTTGTTCTTTGTTGAGCACTACTGAAGGCAGTCATCAGCAAATGCTACCAAAGTTCAGTTCTGAGATGCAGTTCTTGTGTTTTTATGCATTTTGGATATGATCATTTTAGATTTCACTAGGATGAAAGAGATCATTGGGAAAAAGAAAAATGGTACACTTCTTTAGGAAAATGAAAAAAAAAAACCAACGAAGGATAGAACTGATTGTATTTTAAGATGTAGTCCACTCTTCAAATCTTATATTCATATAAAATATATTTAGACAAGTGATTGGTAAATTGGTGGGATTATTTTCAATTATATTAACCAATTATCTTATATAAGTGTGATATTGCTAGTGACTTTGAGGTTCAAGTACATAGCCCAATGTTTCACTGCATGTCACAAAGCCTTTAATGTTACTAGAAGTCAGTATTAAGTTTGCCCCTCGGAACATTTTGAGCCAGATTTCACTTCATAAAGTGTTTGAGGATCATAACCTATAAATTCAGCACAGCCTTATGTCAGCAGTGTCTTCTGGTTTTTTTCAAATAACTTTAAAAAAACATAGAGGTTAGCCTAAAGTAAGAAGAACGCAAATAAAAGTAATTTTTTTAACAGGAAACAGAAAAAAAATACAAATAGTTATGGACAAATAAGAGTCCATGCATAGCATTCTCTCACTAACATGTCATTAAACATCTGCACTACCTTTCCTATACAGTCTGCATGTTCAGAATTAGGATTGTGCACTTTGGGCTTACATTATGCTACAGATGATATTTATTTAGGAAACTGCCTAAGGAAACAAATCAATTAGAAAGCCATTTTTAGAGACCTTCTAGATATTCTCATGGGGAAAGTGCAAAGAAGCTCCCTTCTCAGATCTCTTGGATGGAGGTGGCATCAACAGTGATGTTAGTTCTAGAGCTGAGTTTTCCCATAAATTTCTTTACCTAGGTCTCTTTGCAGATGAAGTCTTTCAATCTAAAGCATTTTTTCCTTCCTCCTACAATGTACTCTGGTCATCTCTTAATTAAAGAGAGAGAGGGCTTCAATTACCTAATGGTTTTGCAGTATTGGCAATTCCCCTTCTGCATTACAGTAGCAAATCCTTACTTTAAAGAAGGGTAAAACCCTCTTCCTTTTGATGGTTTCTTGCACCGCTTTAGGAAAAATGCATGTTTCACTGGAGTTTATAGTCTCTATCAATTAGAGCATTAAAAACTGTGCTACTGTTTTAAGTAATTATTACTAGATCATTACCAGTAAAAACTAGGTGGCATGCAATTGAATTTGGGGTAACTGATCTTCAGCTTCTGTTTTACATGAAGAATATCAGTACATCATTTTCTTTTAGTAAACAACATGGACCATTAATTTTGCCACAGGGAGTAAATTTCAAGTAGAGAATGGAATTAGGAAACAGTAAATTTACTTGCTACGGTAGCATTAAGTGTAATAGTGTTTATACATTGGCTTTATTTCAAGATAGCAGCAGTATGCAGCGAAAACTTTATTACTACGACTTAGATGTTCCCATTCTTAAAATTCCTTTTTCAGGCTGGGCAAGTTTTTGAAACCCAATTGAAAAGATTGTTTTCTGAGAAGTAATTTCTTAAAGGTCATCCAAAGGCTAATACAAATAACGCATTTTTGAAATCATATCTCAGTTCACAATCCTTTAAAAAAAAAAAAACAACCTAGGATTCCTGACTGAAAAGGGTGCCTGATGATGGAAAACCCTACTTATCCCTAAAATAAAATCTTTTTTGAAATTGCTAGTAGCCAGTAGGTGCTCATTCCTGCTTCAGACCAACAAAACAAGAAATAAATCTCATGGAATGACCACAAAAAGACAACTTATATCAGTAATCTTTCCTTTGATAGCGCTTAATAAGAGGAATTCTATTTCACAAGACTCAATTATTTAAACTACCTTTTATCATATATAAAAATTTGCAATATAGTACAAAATATACAGCTATAGCACTGAATATTCAAGAAATTTGTCCATGTTTTAAGAAAGATAATTAATGAGATGACAGTTTCACTCTTGTCATTACATTTAACTCTATGGTACTTAGTGATTCATCAGAAAATGAGTTTCAGTTGAAAAGTCATTTGTTGAGAAAGGAAATTATAAAGCCTCTTGATCTCAAATAGGTCACAAATAGATAATGAAAAGGCTAACAACAACTTGTACTTTCCTAATTTTCACACTACATTGCAAGTCACAGATATACAATGAATACATTGGTAAGCGTAGAGCAAGGCAGCTGGGGGTGCTGATCAACAGCAAGCTGAACATGAACCAGCATGTACCCAGGTGGCCAAGAAGGCAAATGGAATCCTGGCCTGGATCAGAAATAGCGCGGCCAGCATGACCAGGGCAGTGATCATTCCCTTGTTCTTGGCACTGGTGAGGCTGCACCTTGAATCCTTTGGGCCCTTCAGTATAAGACAGACACTGAGGTGCTGAAGCCTGTTCAGATAAGGGCAGCCAAGCTAGCAACAGGTCTGGAGCACAAGTTTTATGAGAAGTAGCAGAAGGAGCTAAAGCTGTTTAACCTGGAGAAAGGAGTCTGAGGGGGAAACTACAACTACAACTACCTGAAAGGAGATTGAAACAAGGTTGGGATTGGTCTCTTGTCCCACGTTGCAAACAGCAGGACAAGAGGAAACAGCCTCAGTTTGTGCCAGGAGAGGTGTACATGAGATATGACATAAAAATTTCTTCACAGAAAGGCTTGTCCAGCACTGGACCAGGCTGAGGCTGCCCAAGGAAGTGGTTGAGTCACTATCCCTGGAAGTATTTTAAAGGTGCATAAATGTGGCACTTAGGGCCCTGGTTTAGCAGTGGACTTGACAGTGCTAGGTTAACAGTTGGATCTGATGATCTTAGAGGTCTTTTCCAATAAAAAACAAACAAAAAAACAAAACCACAACAAAAAAGTATAGATAGAATAAATGTCTGAAAACTACCACTTCTCAATGTTTTGTAGCAGAAAGATACACCTTAGTTCTCCAGAGTATCCTTCAGAACTACAGGTGCTATTTCTACCATGTTGTTCTGTTGGAGTTTTTTGCAACTGCACACTGGCAAGAGGCAGGTTGATGACACTTATTTTGTTTCCTGTTGTCTTCCCTGAAGAATAATACAAAGATGAGCTCATAGAATGGGGACCACGGTAATGAGAAAGTTGACGTAGAAGAGCAAGAGATGAAATATAGAACAGATATCTGAAACTCTCTTTCAAATGCCACTACAGTGACAGAAATGTGGTAAATGCTAAGGCTGACAAAGAGGCTAAGAAGTACTTTTCCTTCCACAGTTAATTGTATAGAGTACAAGTTACAAGTAAGGCTATTCAGAAACCAGCCTACCCATGCCTCCTTCATAAATGGCAAGTTACTTTTAACTTAGCTGCCTTAGTCTCTCAATTTGCAGACCAGGAATGAATGGTAGATCTAAGAATATTTTAAAAATTCTTTTAGACAGAATTATGGATTTCACTAACACCATTAAGTCTGAATTTTTAAGTCCATATATCCACCCTATAGTCACATTTTGGAGAAGATTATCTATTTCTTACATTACAAAATTACAAATGTATTTTACTTTTTGGCCATCTGCAAAGTCTCCATGGAGAGACAGGAAATACTGTTGTTTCTGAAGGAAAGCCAGTACACTTGTTGTCAAAACATGGTGTGTGTAGGAATGTTGTCATTTCTATACTGAAAACAGTCAGTTATAGGCCACAAAAATAAATAAAAAATTCCAGTTGTCAGTTATTAAACACAGTACAAATAATCTATTAAAACTCACAACTATGTCTCAATATTTATGACACACATTTTGTTTAAATGTAAATGCATTACATATCTCTTGGGAACAAAGGAATCTGAAGTTAGAAGAAATGAAATGCTTAAGTTGTCTTTTTCACAGAATTTTGTATTTACCAAAGTGTATAATCATGTCTTATTTAAAAAAAAAAAAAAAATCAGAGGATTGATCTTAACTGGATTATCTTTGTTGCCTGCACAAAACCCCCTGTGTTCCACATTCAGAATAACTCAGTGAAAAAAGTGAGATTAATTCTGTTACAACAAGCTGATAATTAGTTTTTATTTACTTAATATGATCCTGAAGCTGGAGAATAAGTTAATTAGACCAATTTGCAAAGAATAACATGTCCCACACACTGCCTGAAATATAAATGTTACTGCTGCAAATAAGGATGTATGACTGTCAGGCTGAACTCAAAAATCAGTAGGACTCTTCCCCATGAAAAAAGGAAAAAGACAGTAAAAGACTGATTTGCTCCCAGCTAATCAAAACCACACCAACCAGGCTTTCTAACTAGTTCCTAAAAATATAAGCTATACTGAGACAAACTCATTATAATGAAAATTAAAAATTTCAATTTTTGGTTGTTTTTTTTTTTTTTTTTGAGCAGAGCCACATGCAAGTTAAATTTAGAAGGAGAATATATTTTTGACAGCCAGGATGGGGACTGGGATCAATTTTCCTTAGCATACACATGCTTTAACAAATGAACATAGATCGTCAATAATCATCATGACTGCTCATGATGACCCTCATCTCAAGACTAAACATGCTTTACAAATACTACGATGTACCTCAAGTCTACTAGAAAGTAAACATCCTTTTTAAGCCTCATTTCATAGTAAGTAGGTATGAAAGAGTATTTTGCTCATTATTCATTCAAGAGTCTGAACTAAGTTTTATAAAAGTAACAGAAGACAATAGTGCATAGGAGAATCTCATATTTTGTGAATTTTACAAACCAAAGGAATTGTGAGAAAGTCAGCAGAAATATTTGCAACGTAAGGCATGACTTAATACCTGCCAGTGACAGAATTGGAGCCTTTGTTGTTGTAGTGGTTTTAGCTAGGCCTTAAATTAGCAGGCTCAGAGAATCTATGTGGATTGGGAGACAGCTCTCACCTGACTGGGTAACCAAGGAAATATTTCATACCAGATGACGCAAACCTAAGATATGAGTGCAGCAGTGGGAGGTGTTAGGTCAGTTCCACCATGGCCGAGGTACAGGCTGGACGTGGTGCAGCTCCTGTCATGGAGTAGGCTCTGCTGCTCTTGCTGCTGCTACTTGCACTTTGTTTTAATTCAGGCAAGAAGAAACATTTTGTTGTTATACTTTCCTTCTTGTTGGTGTCTTTTAGAGTGCTTATGAATCTAGAGAAATAGACTTTGTATTAACTGGGGAGTGGGAGGTTATTTCTTGTTGTACATAACTTGTGTAAGTGTGTGTTATATTGTAGTTTTCACTTGATTTTCTCTTTTCTGTATAAATACATACAGTTAATTTCAGCATAAACCTAGTTTGGAGGGTTTTTTTCCTCTCCTTTTTCTCTTGGCTGGTTGGGGGGGAGGAACACTTTTTCTCTGTACTTGGGCAGTTGGTATTTTGCCACCTCAACCCAAGACAGTTATTTAAAGATAACTTAAGTTGTAACTGGTAAATATCTGAGCTATCAGGTCCTTAGGAAGTGTAACATTTGTTTCCTTCACCTCTGTATTGCATATATATTGAACCTTTAATGGTCTACAGATCTTATGAAGATTTTTGTGTTTCTAATATACAGCTCTAGGGTACAGCCCAAAGCAGTACTGAATTAAAAGAACAAATGCAGCAATACCTATGTCAATTGAAAAGTAGCTGAACCTTAGCCTGGTCAATACAATCAGTTTTCTTGAAAAGCAGGAGATAAATTAGATCATCTGACTTGGTAACACTATACCTTACAAGAAACACCATAGAAACTTTAGAAACTTACTTGTCTTCTATACATTCCAGTTGAATTTCTCCAATTAATAAGATGGACAGTCCATACTACTGGCAGAGAACAATTTCCAAATAAGAAAGATGATGGCTTGAAATTAAAAGCCACAAAACACCTTAAATCCTGTCACAGAAACATTTAAAAGTGTGTCAAAAATATAGCTGCGTGAACCAAATGAATGACTATCATATATGAATGTCAATCCTAACTTCATAGTCAGGGAGAGAACAAAATTATTCAGGGGGAAAGCAAACAAAAAGTTCAACAGAAAAACAACAACCAACAACCTTACCTTCTTCAGTGGGGAAAGTCCAAGGGAAATGTTCTACTGTGAAAACAAGGGATAACCTTGCTAATGCCTGAATCCCAAGATGAAAAGAAGGAGCAAAACTGAAGTATTATGACTGCTACCCTGTTATAGACAAGAAACTGAGGAGCTCAAGACTGCAAGAACTGCCGGAGAAGGTTACAAGCAACTATAGACAGAGAGAAAAGGAATGTGCAGGATTCTATACCCTTGACAAAACTGTGAGAGGAAGATAAGTGAAAGCTTTTCTATCATTTAAAGCTAGAGGACTGACATATTTTTTCCTCATTTTACATGGAATTACAGGGTTTAAAGACATGTTGTATTATCACTTAACACTATTCCCTTACATTAAGGCATCATTTTATCCACATCATTTCTGTGACCTGCTTATCTACTTGTCCTCCATGGTTAGAAAATACATCCAGGCAATTTATTCTAGTGCTTCCTTATTTAGACATTTTGAGAAAAAATTAAAATATCTACAGTTAATTTTCCTTTTAGGTTCATGAATTAATTATCTTTTATCTTTCCATGGACATGACAAAGAATTATTCCAGCTCTCCTTGCAATAGTGTTCTATACATTTAAGACTCTCTTTTTAAACAGAATACATTAATTGAATCATACTTTTGTTGTAAACCACGTTTAGTAGACTCATGATCACCCTTATTATCCCCTCTGAGCTTTCTCCAATTGTGCTTTGCAAAGCTCAGAACTGGACGGAAGCCAAGATCTTCCTAGTATTCAATAGAGAAGGATTACTTCAAAAGACCTTACAGAATGTAGATTCACTTACACAGGAATATAGTATTTACTTTTTTTTTTTTCAGAACAGCAGGACATCCGTGGGTTATGGCTCAGCTAGAGACCCATTATTGAGCTTTTTGGTACAGCTGACACCTGAACATTTGCTTGACATCCTATACTTCTATGAATTTTAATTCCTGCTTTAATGTATTTTTAATCCTAATTTTTTCCAGGACCTGCAATTTCAACATTTTAAATTCTCAAGCGTGTAGTCTTCCTCAGTTCAGTGTCATTATATTTTATTCTGCATCCAAACACTACTAGCAAAGCACTGAAAAAATAAAAACAGAAGGGAATTTTAAGTTGCATCAGTGATCAGCCCTTAATGTTTAAAATCAGTTCTGAATAGCCTCCAGCCTCAGCAGCAGTGCAAGTATCCAGTTTCCATTCTGCTATTTCACCTTATGACAAATAACAAGATTTTCTAAGGAAAAATGTTCTATGAACTATCAGTCTAGGGCCAAACAATATGTACATGTATCATAATCTAAGATTGTGTGACTTACTCCAATTTGAAAATATATCCTTGGTGAATAATTAAGTATTCATAGATTAAAAAACTCCCAAGAACTGATATTTCTTTCTAGTACTAGTACTCAAAGAGTTCAGTAATTGAGGAATGCCAGCACTATAAGTAGAGCTTTTCCTTCCTATTTGAACCTCAAGACACCATCCATAATTAATTTGATCATTTTAGAGACATGGTTTGTAAAAGTAATGGGATACATGCATGTTAATATATATGTGGTATAATTAAAGATCATCCTTTTCCATAGTTAGTGATAGACATTGAACTTAAAACAGTGCAAGAATTCTTCATCTTAAACATGTTTTGTGCTTAACAAGGATATAACATCAGTATCTCTGTGATCTTCTGAGTAATGTGTTATAGTAGGTTATAGTAGTGTGAACAAGCATTGTCCAAACAAAAAATTGGACTTAAAAAAAAGCCTAATCAAAAGAAAAAAGAAATACAAAGATAGATTCTAAAATAAAACTGAAACTTNTCTAAAATACATTCTTATTTACTCTTTAGACATATCAAAGTATTTGGAGATTTCAAAGTATTGTACACAAGTGTCGATCTTGGAAAGGCATTGTTTACTTTCATCTTTTTGGCAATATAATTAGGAGTTCAAACACAATACATTACTGCTATCATGTTAAATAGAGGCATTTCTGTTGAAAGAAATTTGGGTTAGTACTCCTTTTTCAGAACCTACAGTAAATTAGCTTGGGTAGTTTTGCAACCTCTGTTTTATCATAGCATGCACACAGCTAGTTGTAACTGAGCTTATTTTCACCTCAGAACAGTTTTCCTGTGTGCCTGAACTCATCTAAAGAGTTCTGTATAAGCAGTAATAGTGAAACATGCAAATAAGTATTTCCCATTTGAGCTTATTGGGGGAGGGAGGGGTGGAATTAATAATCTAGGTTTATTTTAGACAATAATACTATACAGCTAATAGGAACAAGTAATCTCTGAAGCATAATTTCTCTGAGAGCCAACATGAAGACCTGGACACTGTTGAATAGTAGTAACTGACTAATAATTAAGACCTGAAATGGAAAATACCTTGATGCTGCTTACAAGTGAGTTCAATGCACATCAAGTGAGTGTCATGAATATAACAAACTAGTTAGTGTCACCTGAGGCATTCAGACATCCCATGTCAGCCACCAGGCTGGACAGGATGGCTAGTTACTTACATCTGACTAAATTCCACACATCTTTTCTTGTTCATATAACATGTCAGAGATATTTGGCTGTTTATTACCAATACACAGACTGGGACAAAAGTAATTGTTAGATGCTAATGTTCTGACCACAGTACAAGTTCAAGATGCTGTCAAAAGATAGAAATTAATTCAATACAACATTTTTAACACTGATTTTCCTAGGATATAGTAGGTGGCACACAAAGCTGACCATCTGCCTCACGTAACCTTGTTGCTCTGGATGAAACATTCTCTCTTTTGGGAGAGGTTCTGTGTATTTTTTGTTTGTTTGTTTTCTTGTTATTGTCAAGGGTTTTGTTTGTTGATAAGGCGGGGGGGGGTGGGATTTTTATGAT
>VWZD01010538.1:19082-40376 GCA_013396695.1 Sakesphorus luctuosus
GAGTTCATTTTCCCTCTTTTCACTGAACTTTGGAAGATAATTGAATTTATGAGCTGGAAAGGTAAATTGGTCAATTCAAAAGTTAAGAAATTCTCACACAACAAGAGAAATATTTCCTTCATTATTCAGTAACCATTGTTTTCCTCTCCTCTCTCTCTGAGACTATAGATTAATTAGTGTTTCGTAGACTCAACCTGATGAAATAGTAACTTACAAGAGCAATCAAGAGACTTAAGGGTACTCAACTGAACAGAGTAAGTGAAGTTTTGATCACTACCTACCTGAAATGAAGGGCTAGAACTCATTTTCACAAGCCTCTATTGCAACTGAAATACTTCAAAGTAACATTACTTCTGTCACAAGACATTACACAATCCTTGTACTAGAAAGAACAGTCCATTGTCAAATACTTCAATTTCCCTATGTTATCTGGTAATGAGGGCACTCTTCATGCATTACATAATCAAGTCACAGAAATCTGATAGAGTAATATGTTTGCAGTAATGTAAGTATGTATTCTGTAGTAAATATTTTCTGACAGGTTTTCTATGGATAAACCTATAACCTCACTGCAAATATAGGACATATTCAGAAGGTTGCACCACACAGTTTTCAATTGAATTTTTCAGGGATTGTTTTATGATCGGATACCAATAACAATGTAATTTCAGGGAATAAATCTCAAATTTCAGTATCTTAAAGCTGCAGTGTCAAAACAAGGCAAGTGTACTATTTGGAGCATGTTTCTTTCCCTTAGTGATTGGAATGACAAGAAGTATAGAAGGCATCACCTTTTCTAGTGAGAAGAGCAACTGAACATCTTCAAAACACATTCCAAATGCACTAAACATTCTCTGATTTTTTTTTACAGGCACTACTTGTGTTCATAATGGCTTGTATTCACATAGGCACTGCTTCTGCCTTGTAACAGATGCCTAGTTATCTGATAGAAAAAGTCTGAAGTGGATTTGAGAAGTCAGCCCTCCAAGATGCCCATAAAAGCATTCTCTAGAGTTCGAGATCCAAAAAACTAAGGGTTTTTTGTAAGATTCATGGACTTCCACAAAGGTGGAGCACAATGAGATCCCAACTGCAGCCTGGACCAGCTACAAAAAGTTAAAGAATCCATGAAAAGCAGCAACCTGTGGAAATAAGTTTGTGAAAACACTGACCTGTGTCATACTAATCCTCTCTAGATTATTCCTAAATTATTGTGGTAATTTAGCCACCTTCATTGAACTGTTCTTTCTGTAAACAGAAATTCCCTGTAGATGTATGGTAAGATAAAAATTATTACAGAAACACACTTTTCATATAATTTCCAATTTTTAAATGAAGATCTTGTTATAAGGATCTTCATGAAAAGTGACCCAAACTGGAACAATAAAGTTTTATAGGCTAAATACAGAGAAATTGCCCAATAAGAAACTCAACGTTTAACTCTAGCACATAACACTCTCTGTTCCTGTTATTCTAATTAATACTTTTTCTTCTCCCCTTTCTTATGAAATAAACATTCTCAAGGTTTTGTTTCATTCATCATAATTAGAAATAACAGATCTTATATCAAATTTTCAGATTTCTGATTTTCCTCAGTTCTTACGTTGAAGTCAAAATAACAGTCCTTCCTCCACCCTCCAGCCATCACCATAAAGACAAAGTTACCAAAGGAAGATTGGTGAGCATCAGGCATATGCATTTAGACTAAATACCTTCCTGCAAAGGTTATACTTAAACAAGATGAAACAAAAGAGAAAAAAAAAATCAGATCCAGGTTCTAATTCAGCTATGCTGTGAATAGGAGTAGGAGAGGGATTTGTATGACAGACAAGCAACTTGGTTACATGCCTAAGAGAGTCACATCATAACAGGGAAAGCAGGTGCCATTGAGATGTTTTAGTCCTTTACACAATTTGATATTTTACTACCTTCAGTTTCTCCTCTTCTCTTTTTGTTGTGGTAAATTCACATCCACATTCATTTTAAAGAGGTAAAAAACACTCCATAAAATCAATCACCAATATAGTTTCGGAGTATTTTTTTTTGTAAATCAGTGTATTATATGCTATTTTACAAAGCGACTATTGCTTTCTCCTTTTAGTTAACTATTTCTGGACTTTATAAAGTTGATTCCAGGAGACAGCCAAGTGCACCTCTTCCCTGATGATCTTAAATCAAGTGTATGATTGCCTCTGTTATCACTGAGCCTTCAGTACTGGTCTTTTTTCTTTTAAATCTATGTGCATCACCTTATCAGAATGGTACCACCACATGTCAACAGGGACTTTTGGTTTTTTTGCCATATATCAACTTTACTGGACAGGAATGGGAAAGACACGCAATCAGAAACAAAATTAGTTTACTTCCAAGAATAATTCAGTAGAAATAATGGAAAAGGTCCAAGTCATTACTTAAACTGCAGCATTTCAGGAAGACAGATTGCACATTTACTGGATATATTAACCAGTAGTGTGCCCAGGTAGCCGAGAAGGCCAAAGGCATCCTGGCCTGTATCAGCAATACTGTGGCCACCAACACCAGTGAAGAGATTCTTCCCTGGTACTCAGCTCTGGTGAGGATGCACCTCAAGTACTGCATCCATCTCTGAGCCCCTCAATTCAGGACGCGTATTGAGGGGCTTAAGTGAGTCTAGAGAAGGACAATGATGCCAATGAAGGTTCTGGAGCACAAATCTAATGAGTAACTAAGGGAGCTGGGGTTGTTTAGCCTGGAGAACAGAAGGCACATGGGAGACCTCATCTCACTCTTCAACTACCTGAAAGGATGTTGTAGCCAGGTAGGAGTTGATCTCTTCTCCCAGGCAACTACTGATAGGACAAGAGGACAGTTTTAAGCTGCATCAGGGGAGGTTTGGATTAGACACTAAGAAGAAATTCTTCACATAAAGGATCATTAGATTTTGGAATGGACTGCCCAGGGAGGTGCTGGAGTCACCATCCCTGGAGGTGTTCAGGGAAAGACTGGAAGTGGTACTTAGGGACATGATCTAGTTGACAAGGTGGTGCTCAGTCACAGGTTGGACTCCATGATCTCAGAGGCCTTTTCCAACGTAACTGATTGAGGCAACACACTTAGGGTAACTCAGTGCTAATTCTGTCCTAAGGAACATTTCCACTCTTGTCTTAAGGCCCTGATAGACATTACAAGAGAGGCCCATCTTGCTGGGCTCAGTCCCCAGGGCTCACGCCTCCCAGGTTCCTTCCCCATCTCTGTATGTTTTTGCCCTGAGGTATTTCCCTGGGTCTGAGAGAGTTCTACACTCCTTCCCTGCCCTGCTGCAGCAAATCCCACCGCTCCTGAGGCGGCACAGGGCAGCAGGTGTTCCTGAAGCCCATGTACCCCCTGCTCACGGTCTCTGTATCCCCTGGGGTTCCTTCCCCACCCTGGATGTCCCCGTGTGGTTTATCGAGCCTCACCCTGCCCCCAGATGTGCTGTCCAATTCCCTCCAAACCCTGCCCCTATAGGGACCCTTATAACCAGACCCCAATCAGAAATAAAACATTTCCATGTTCACCAACTCTGTGTGTGTCTGAATTATCTCGGGAGCCGTTCCCAATTTGGTCCCGAGACCATCTGGCTAAGGACATGATTCTGTGCTAGGTAATAATTTTAGTAGTGTTGATACATTTCAATTCCTGCAAGCTTTGCAGTTTAACATGTCAAACCATTTGTAGTCATGTGTTTCCTGTTCCACAATGGTTGACTGAATAGAAACTGGATTGACATATGTGACAAATATTACAACATTCAGATTACAGTGTATTTAGATTTTTTCTTTTTATTTAAAATAAAAAACAGAAAGCTCCAGACCATCTCCTTTATCCACATCAAAAGAGAGAGCAACCAGTCGTTCTAGCAAGATATACTGTTTGAAAAATCAAATTCCTGGCTTTGCAGCCCCCTCCTCCTGCTTTTGAGTTGGCAATTAAATTTATGGGCTGTTAACTGTAGTAAGAATTAGTAAAGGCTTTTCAAAGGCTGCATTCTCTCCAGCCTCTCCTCTATATTCTCCCTCCACCCTCCAAGTTACAAGCATTAAGTAATACCAGTAGCAATTTTACTCCCACTGGGTTATACAGAATACAGGAAAGCAAATCACTTTCTTCAGAGTTAGTCCTAGTACTGCAAATAGGTTGTACAGGTAGAGAACAGAACACAGCAACTCCGTTGCCAGGAAAAATTAATGAACCTGATGCATCTATCATGAGAGAAGTCTTCAAAAAAAGCAAGAAAGCCAGAATACCTGAGTCAATTTTGTGCATTTTCTGAATACTGTGGATAACTTTCATTCTTTAAGAACACACATGCTCCTTCAGCTGCAGAGCAAGCTTTTATTGTGACTTTGGGTCACATCACATTTCATGCTTGTAGCACAACTTGTAGCACGACTTGTAGAACTTGCAGTTACAGTGCAATATTGTAACATGACAGAAGGTCAGGATGTTTCAAATTAAGTGATGTTCTTCCCTTATACTTCCTTTTTGCTTCACTTCTTTACCCCTTAGACACATGTATTTGGGTCTCCACAGCAAGGACAATTTCCTACAAGCTCATTTCTTACTGCAGAAGGGGAAAAACTGACAAGACTGACATACAAGAAAAATTTTACTATTATAAGCTTCAAAGATGAGATACTTTTTTCCTCTTACAAGAGCTGCTGTAACTGGCAAGATATATTTACCATTTACCCTCTGCTCCCTGAGAAAGTGCACAGGATCTCTGCTCTTAATGAACCAGAAACCAGGTGTAGTAACACAATACACAATAAATCTGAGGTCCTAAATTAGGGTCAAGTATTATATTAAACTTCAGTCAAACACCATCCTGTATGAAAGCATCTCCAGCTCCCCATCCCTTCCCCACCCATTCCACATCTGTGGCACAGAGATGATACAGAAATGCCATAAAATAATGTTTTGCCATTGTTTCTGCCTGTCAAAAATTCCTACCAAAAGATTCTCTATCAGCTTTCTGCCAGAAATTCCAGGGCTTCCTCCTGGAGTTTCTGCCAGAAGATCCTGCTATCGTTATCTCTTCAAAACATCTGAATAGGGCTGCATGCCAAGAAACCACCTACAAACCTCCTCTAAACACTATAAAAACTTGAGAAGAAACTTCGGAAAAATCAAGGGAGAAAGAGTTGAGAGAGAGAGGACCGGTTACGGTAGCCAAAAATCTCTCCCCTCCTTCCCCCCTTCACCTTTTCTTTGCCACCATCTGCTGCCTACCTGCCACTGGAGACTGAAACTCTGATAGACTGGGAAGAACTGAGACCCACCATGCCACATGCGTGAGTTATATCTCATCCTTCTACCCTTGCCATATTTTTGAAGGCCAAAAATTGCTGCTAAAGATGGACCCTGCAAAGCCAGCGACACGGTTCCCTGTGAGTGACAAATCCACACCTCCTGGCTTCATTCCAGAAAACTAAAGTGGCTAAGACAGCCCCGCAGCTAAAGAGATAACATCTAAAAGTGGCAGAGACAAAAAGGCAGAAACTGCTGCTCTGCCGCACCTTCCTCCCTGCCCCATCAACTCGCCAAAAGGTGGTTTTTGGTGGTATCTTTTCTTTGCTTCCGAAAGTAATCTTGGCCTTTTCCAAACTTTTCTTATTTCTTGTCTTTGCATCTCTTAGCAATTAATAAAATTATGTTTTGGTATCAACAGATAACTTGTGCGAGTTTTAATTTTGCTCAAGGGAATATTTTAATCTAAAATTCTTTCTGCGATATTTAAGCAGATTGTTACAACATTCCTTGAAGAACAAGAGGCTGAAGGAGAGTCAGTGGATTTTGCCAAATTTTATGTGCATAGAATACTATTTTGTGTCCTCTTTTATTCTTTAACAAAGCCCTAGATCATTAGGAAACATATCGACACTTAAGTTTTGTCTTATTGAAGTAATATGCTAACTATGCTTCATTATTCAAAAAAAAAAAAAATGAAGTGTCAATGGCTCCTCAGTTATTTCAAAGTGATGATGAAATAGTCTATCTAATCTTTCTGACCTGTTCCACATGAGGTTGCAGATAATGCATCTCTAGGAAAAAAACACCATCACACCGTTCTCCACTAGAGAATAAGTCTGAGTGAGCCTAAATCTGGGAATTTGTCCCTTCTTTTGGCTGGGGTAGAGTTATTTTTTTTTCACTATAGCTAGTATGGGGCTGTGTTTTGGATTTGTGCTGGAAACAGTGTTAATAATACAGGGATGTTTTTGTTATTGCTGAGCCATGTTTAAACCGGGGCAAGGCCTTTACTGCTTTTAGTACTGCCACACTATCAAGGGGGCTAGGGGTACTCAAGGATTTGGGAGATGACACAGCTGGGGCAGATGATCCCAAGTGATCAAAGGGGTATTCTATACCATAGAACATCATGTTCAGTATATAAAGCTGACAGAAGAAGAGTGAGAGGGGCAACATTTGAAGTGATGACATTTGTCTTCCCAAATCACCTTTACATGTGATGGCGCCCTGCTATTCTGGAGATGGCTGAAACCTGCCTGCCCATTGTAAGCAGTTAATATATTCCTTATATTGCTTTCCGTGTGTGTTGGCTTTAGCTTTCCCTATTAACCTGTCTTTATCTCAAACCATGACTTTTCATTTAGTCTTGTGATTTTCTACCCCATCCCACTGGAGCAGCAGTGACTGAACATCTGCATGGTGCTTGGTTGCTGGCTAGGGTCATACGTTCCACCATGAAAAATCAAAGACAGTCTGGTTTATCAAATGCTGTATTGCTGTTAACTCACATTCTCAAACAGAAAGATTTCACATTATAATTCAAGACACCACTGTTCATTCTTCTGATACAGGATTACTTCATTTGAACATCATTTATTGTGTTGGGGTTTCAGTCTATTTATCCCTATTTACTGACCACCAGTATGTTATTAAGATACAAAATGAATACGGTCTTAAAACAATTATCATTTAACCAACTTCCACTATTAAAAATGTGATTTTAATGTTTATATCTAATATACACCCAGAAGGGGAAAAAAATTAAAATGGGCAATTTTAATGGATTCTTTGCACAAAATATCAGCTCATCAGGAAGGATATACAAGATAAGATATTAATAAGGTTAACAAATTTCCTGCCATGACATAAAGAGAATTATTAAAGTGATCTTACTATCAGTGATGTTGAGTGCCACTATTCCTTAAATCATTCTGTTATAGTCTGGTACAAGGAAGTCTTCACCTAAAGTGTTGAATATCTAGCTGCCAAGTCTGACTAGAAAACTGCCAATTTGTTTTAAACAGGATATACAGCAATAAACTGATACGCCTTGCCAATATATGAAAACTTTCCATTTCAGTATTGCATTTTAAAGTTTCAATGCATTTTAAAGTTTCAATACAACAATGCTGAAAAAATATAATTTCCTTTATCATCTCCTTCCTCCTTCTTCTATTTGAAGCATCCAAGTGACAGTCAAATTCTGCTACATAAAACCTCACCATCTGTAAAATAAATGAGAATTTATTCCCTGTAGTTGCATATAAGCTATTTTAGATGCAAAAATCCTGAAGTAATTTCTCTGGACTGTTCCTATACTTTTCCGTGGGATGTTAGTACAACACAACTCCTTTGAGGGGGTAGGTTAAGAAGTTACTGCTTCAAACCCTTGCTATGAGTATTCTCTTGAATACTCCTTCCAAGTAGTCCCTGATGCACCTTTCATGTAGTATTAAGCTGTGAATCCTGGGTGTCAAACAGATCTGCTTGTTGTCTAACAATGCCCTCCCTTTCCTCAGCTTTCTATCAGTCTCTGAGGAGGAGATCAGCTGTGGTTAGGCAGTATCTATGCATTTGGAATACAGAAGGCAAGCATTCTGAGGTCAAGTTATCCAGGGTAAGTTTAAAAACATTTTGACAGCAACCAGGGAAGTACTGATACATGACAAGTGCATACATAAGTCTGTAATAGAGAGCTCTTGCAGATATATGGATTCCTTTGCACATGCAAAATAACTTCAGTGCCTGGGGGATTTTTTTTTACTTTGCTTTATCTTAAAGGAAAAAAAAATAGGTCTGCAGCCTGTTTGTGGCAGATTTCACATTTAACATTTAACATTGCTATGTTAGAAAAGTGCACTTTCACAAAGTACTTAAGATTGCTGTTAGAAAGAGAGGCTCCCAGCTTTTTTCTCAAGCTCACTGATAGCCTAATTTTTCCTATCTTCTTCCTTGTGCAAAGGGGGTTTCTAGTACTATTCCTTGTACAATTGCTCTTGGTCAAGAGAAACAGTTCAATTTTTGTTTATTTTACACAGCTACCTTGCAGTCAGATCAAGGAGTGCTGGTGCGGACACCAGCAATGTGATTGCATCTTTATAACAGCACATTTAAATCATTCACAAAATCTTTCCTTTCTCTCCCGCTTTTCTTAAATAGGTTTTTTCCCCCAATTTGTTCTTTATCACCTCCAAAATCCCCTGTTNNNTTCTTTATCACTTCCAAAATCCCCTGTTAGAAAAGAATATTAGTGGTTGAGGTTTTCATTATACTGTAACTCTACCCTCCCTCAAAATATTCTGCATCTCATAGCTGATGATCCACTGAAGAGCTAATTGAAAACTAGGCATTTATCAGCCCATATTGCCTTTAGACCATTCTTGTTTATGAGCTCTTCACAGAAATTTTGGGACTCTAATGTATATCAAATATTCAGAAAATTCAACAGAATAATCTTATGTTTTCCCCTTAAGAGCAGAAAACTGAACATCTGTATAATATACAGATAGGAATGACAAGCCTCTGTGGAGCAAACTGGTGAAGACCAAATCCCAGCAAGGTATTATATTCTATTTTTTTCAAAGTCCATATGCTAACAGTATATCAGTTTTACCAGCTCTTCTCTATAATCTCATAGTACAGTGAAGTTTTTGCTATAGCTCTTTTTTCCTGGACTATTTGCTACAAAATTCTTCCTATAATTGCACCAATCAAGTGTTCAAAAAACAATGATGAACAGCTAAGGACTGAACGTGAATGCATGTTATATAAAAACTTGAAATTTCTATAGCAGTAGGGGAACATTTGATCACTCTTTTTAGAGAGGATGTCTGCTGTCATATATAGGTAGCTAAAAGCCAGAAGTTGTGACTTCAGTTTCTTCTCCCACTGAGGATGCTCAAAAGACCTATAGCCTTAACAAAAGTGGGGGGGAGCAATGAATAGGAAGATTATATTTGCAACAGCATCTCCACTGTTTAGTCCTGAGCCTAGAGGTAATTTTCTCCAGTATCACCCAGGCAGTGAAAAAGAATATTAATAGAAAACAAATAAAAGACAAATAAAAACAAAGAAAATGTGTTATTTTACAACATCCTGAGTTCACTTGCCACTGAAGAGACCTGTTGAACTTTTCAAGGCTGTGTCAATTAATTATTCTCTCTGCAATCTAAGGCAAACTCATTATGTGTTTCCCTTTTAAAGCATAGTTTGTTTGTATGTGTCCGTAAGTGCCAATTTCAATGTTAACTGACAAGTTAAAATTCAGTTAACAAACCAAGTACTAGGAAGTGTTCCACAGAATTAGAATTCAATTATCTGTCCTTTTAATTGTTACAACAGCCCTCTCTGGCATGGTTCTTGGCCTGGTCTAAACAGTGCTCTCCCAAATTATTTCCAAACATGATTTCAGGAGTTGGCAATATTCAGAAACTACTCCCAAAAGCCAATGTATAAATAGTAGTTATACTTCTGAAGACTAAGAGTTTAATGTTTTGGCATGAAGGCTAGATGACACAGTAGAGCTATATCTATGATGTACATTTAGACTTATTTAATTTATCAATATAAGCATAGGCATAACATCCCAATACACAACCAAAATAATACCTCTCAAAGCACAAATATCACAAAACTCAGATGCCAGAAAGAGTTTGGCATCACCTAGATGACTAAAAAATATTCCTTTATATAATCTGAGGATCAGAAAATTAAAAGTATTCTAAGGGTCTTCATCAAAATGTTAAGCAAAGAAAAACAGAGGCCAGAAATGTAAACCTTTTCTACTGCTTGAACACAATCTCAGTTTTAGATTTATCTTTATTTCTCATCTGCAGCACAAGGAGGAAAAAAAATAAAAATAAAAATAAAAAAGAAAGCTATAAGTGCTTGGAAGAGTGATATTTCATGCTAGCAAAATTTCACATAGCAAATAGGTGGCTCTTTACAACTGTATGAGATAAATATTGATTATTCCCAAAGAATGTCAGCACAGCCATTTTAGGATAGATGATTGAAGTAGACTGAATAAGAGAAATCCACTTTACTGAACAATAATTTCAAAGGGACTTAGCTGCTTAAAGATATCCTTGCACAAAGACTTATTTAAAGAAATTGATATAGACCCCAAACACCTTGAAATATTGCCTACTTCCATAATACTGAGAGTTTCAGAAGAACTGACTGTTTAAGTTGTATAGGCCAACCAACCCAAATATTAATAACTCTCCTCCTTTTTTTGGAAAAATTTGTAGTTGTATTACTCCCTTTCTGGAAGCCTCCTGAAAGTGGAAATATGAAACAGCTCTTTATTGGCTTTAGTGATTTTTTTAATGCTCTATTTAAAAAAATATTTATACCTTTATCAAACATCTTCCAATTCAAGCAGTGTAGTGTATTAACCTAGATGTGATGCTAAAAACAGTCTTTTAAAGTAGCATTCCTCTATCCCCACTAAGAAGTAAAAACAATAAAAATTTCGTCATTCCAAAACAGTCATGATAAGAATTTATTTTATGTCTTTCTCGGTTTCTACCTTCAACATCTATTTCTGACTAACAATAATATATTAATGTGATATGTCTTCCTTCAGAAGACATGATTTGCTCCATAGTTTCAGATGAATATTTAGTAACAAGCGTTTGGAGTAAAAATCACTGTTAAGAGGAAGGAAACTATCTAGTAGAATGAGACGTATAGGAAAACATTGCACATTTAATGGATTCCACTATCATCCATTTACAGGTATATGTTCTATTATTTACCTGTGAATTGTGGAGAAGAAAAAACCTTACTCTCCTCACCTAAAAATAAGTGCCAAGGAAGATATCAATAGTCTATCAATCAAATGAGACTACTGATCAATACTGTAGGGCTGTTTCCAGAGGTTTATTGCAGATGCCTCATATAAGTTTCTACATATTTGCTGTAGCTTTCAAGCAATTCTAAAAGGTTGATGAAGTTTTTTTTTTCTGGAAAGGCTTTACATTTTGGAAAACAACACCCTATGCTTTACGTACTCAGTGTTTAGATATGCAACACACTACAGACCATGGAGGCTGTCTTTCTGATATCCCTGTCAAACTCCTCATATTTCTTCTAAAGCTCATCCTTGAAGTCACAGCTCTAGCTAATCAATAATCTGCCAGCTGTTGTTTCAGTTGAAGACCATGAACTATAATTCAATTGTCTATGTTTCATTTTCCTGTTAATATTTTCTTCAGATACTTTCCCAATAAACCATTATTTCCCTGAAGATACACATGTCAATATACTTGGATAATCCCTATGTCTAAATACTTTTTAACTGCTTTATTTCTATTTGCCATACTGATCAGCATTTTTGGTAATTAAGTTGTTTTTTCATACTGCAATAAATATTATAATTAGCTTTTTGCCTTACAAGATTTTGTAAAGTAGCAAAAATAAGAACATAACCATGTCTATGTTAAAGGAACAGGCTAACAACTAAAAGAAGAATCACACATTTAAAATAAATCTGAAAAAAGTTACATAAATGCAAGTTGAAAAAGCCCATGAAACAAATTCAACATGTGCTACAGAAAGCACCCTCAAAGAAAGTCAAGAGCAGCTGTGCACTTGGTTAAGATTTGATTACTTTTCCCAGACAGGATAGATATTCCAATACTTTCTTGGAAGTTCCATTACTATTGCCTTGCTACCTCCTCTTTGCTTCTAGAAGAGTATGTATACTGCACTAAGCAGTCAATTTAGAGAAAAAGAAACTGTTTAAACAAGAGAAGTTTGCAAATGTTACAAGATTACACATTTGTCAAAAAATCGTGCCAAAATTTAAAAATAACACAAATTCATGAAAAAAAAAAAAATCAAACAAACCCACAAAAAACCCATCCCAAAACCAAAACACCAAACCCCTACACCTACTCTAGAATTACAGAACTTCAAAACATGTTTTGAACAGAGTTCCATTTAAATATATCTTCCAGATTTTAGTCTTTTTTTGCTTCCTTCCAGGCAGACATACAATTTAACCTGTTCACCTGCGTCACTTCTTAGCATGGGGCAAGGAACGAGACCATCAATACATACAACAGCTACTCAGTTTTTGATCTTAGGGATGGGGCAAATCTGACAGTTCAATAGAAACAAGGCTACTGCAGCTCCCTGAGCCCAGGCCCAACACACAGCAAGGGCACACATGCTCAAAACATACGTACACAACATATAAACAAGGCTGGCCACTCAGGTAAACACTCAACAGTCATGCACCAGTGATCTCTGACTGATTGGGGATAAAAGTTTGTTAGTGGATACATATACGCACAGACAGTGCATCCCTCCAGAACTGGGCTTAGACGACAAGTCTATGCAGTAGTTGCCCTACCTGCTGGCACATGGACATATGAGCCTGAGGCCTCCACCACCCCTCCAGCTGCTGATATACAGAGCCTACTCCCTACACACAATCTTCCCACAGAGGATCCTTCCAGGAACGGACCTTGGTCCCTGCCCACCCAGTGACCAGATTGTGGAGCCTCTTGTCTCCAGGTGCCTGATGCAGAGACAGGCATGCACAGCAATATCAATCCGTGGATCTCTCCAGAAGATGGCCTGGAACTGCTAGGCTCTCTGGTAGACAATTCCTACAGTTGTAGGACATACACATGTCTAGTCCAGACTTGCAAATGCTTTGATATGTAGCTCCCAAGACAACTAACCTACTCACTAGCAAGCACTAACACAAAAAGCAATGGGCAGAAATTGATGCATAGGAAGTTCCACCTGACTATGAGGAGAAACTTTGTTGTGCATGTGACCACTCACCGGAACAGGTTGCTCAGGAGGTTGTGGAGCCTCTCACTGGAAATATTAAAGAACTGTATGGGTCAAATCCTGTGTAATGTGCTCTAGTAGTAATCCTGCTTGAGCAGGAAGGTTGGACCAGAGGACCTACTGTGGTCCCTTCCAGCCTTATGCATTCTGTAATTCCATGATTCAGCAACCCAGCACTCACATGCTCACCCTCACTCAACTAAGTGCTGATACCTCAGGCACATAAGACCTTATGGCCCATGGTCCAACTCAGATTTACAGACCCAAATATACATAGAGTGACAACCTCAAGGAAATAACTGAAATGAAGTTTAAAAATATAGGACACATTGTGCTGATCAGGTGTGTTGCATGGCCAGGCAAGCATATTGACCAGCAGACTGCTTGCAATCAATGGGCCTCTCACTCCCTTATCCCTCTTCCCATTACTGTCCCTCCTAAAATAACCTTAATCTCTCTCTTTCCCCCACCTTTTGTCCTATCCCTAAATATTTCATAGTAAGTCCTATACAATCCCAAAATGCAGTATACCATCATGAGTTGCCTCTACACAGGAAGCCCTCAGCCTCAAAGTGAGAAGAACTGTTCTGCTGACTCATCTTTATGTGTTTCTCCCCATGTAGCACTCCAGCAACAGCCCCTGGAGAAGTCAAGCACAGGCTTCTTTCTCCATTCAGGCGGTGCTCTTTGGTATTTGAAGACAAGTCTTCAATCTAATAACCCAACACTTGCTAAGTCTGCAAATATTTTCAAATCTAGTTCAGTAATCACTGATTTTGTCCAGCAGTCTAGATTTAAAAAGTACTGAAACCTTACCAAAAAAAAGTTACATTGGTCACATAAGTAATCAGTCATTTGGTTATACACCTTATTACAGACTTCAGTGAGAAAAGCCTTTTTCTAAATATGGACCTCTTCCCTCAATTTGTAACTAGATGTTGCTGTTAGAAGAACATTGAAGTAAAACCATTTTGAAAAGCTTCATATTTATATTTTTTAAAGGAAGTGTAGCTACATTTACCAACATATATTTGTTGAGACGGATTCCAGGCTAAAAAAAAAAAAATAATGTTACATTTACATTGCACTCCAACCAGAACTATGAATAGACCACAATATATGCTTCATCCAGTCAGCTGAAGAATGACTGTTTCATCCTTTGAGGTTGCTTAACTCTACAGACAGCTTGTAGCACGTTTATGAGAGATCCACAACCTGACCTTGATGCAGCTGCTATGCAGGGAAAGGCAGCATTTTTTTCATGTCTTTGCAATAGCAAACCCTACATTCAGTGGAAACATGGTTTGTGGAATATCATTGCAGTGTTTGGCTGGCTTACTCTATCAGTAAAGGATCTAATTTGTGATTTCATTCCACCCTTTCCTGAAATAGAGCATTTTTATTGTCCATTAAATATGTAGAACATTAAACACTTCTATGCAGTGGCAGAGCAGGACCTTACTTGTTGAAAGTCTGTATGTACTTTGACAGGCTGGATTAAGCCTTGCAGAATGAAGCTCTCACTTTTTACTTCAAATAAGAATGTGAAGTAGATTCTGTGACACAGTCAGGAATCTTTGACTTAAATGTGTGTGGAATATTGCAAGTTCAGACAACAAAGAGCTATGTAGGTCTATTCTCTCTCTTCTCAATACCCCCAAAAGAATTATCTTTCCCTTATAAAGGGTCACTGCAGAAAATGCTTATGGATTTCACCATGTAAGTGTGGTGTATGTTTATAAGAATGGAGATTTTTTTTTATTTTGCTAAACAAAAAAACTACCAAACAAAGCTAATGAACAAAAATTTCAGGTCATCTGAAACTGCCTAGACATTTACAGAGAGAGAAAGTGACCTTTTCTTTCAAATGCTTGTATAACTACTTGTGCTGGTTTAGAGGCAAACTAGCAGGAGAAATGAGCTCAACATGAGAGAAATTATAAGTCAGAGCTACAATGTAATAATAATAATAAAGTAAATACACTGACACAAAGGGAAATTGCTTTCAACTCCCAAAACCCAGCAGTATAACCCAGTGCCCTGGGGTACAAACCCAAAGGGGTTTGTTAGCCCTTGTGCTGAGACCGGCATGGTTCCCCCAAGTACAAAGCAAAAGGAAGTGAAAAACCTGTTGGTGCAAGTGATGGCTGTAGTCTGGTCAAGAGTGGTGGTCTTCTCCTGTCAAGGTCCTGCTGCTCCTCTGGGTCCGACAAAAGGTTTCTGAGGTCTTCTTACCCATCCCTTTTGTACCCTCAGGGAGCACTCAGTCCCTCCCCCAAGGCGGGGACTCACACAATGGGTGATTAACTCTGTGAGTCATGGGCTATTTTTGGACTGTTGATGGCCCATTAGCAGCTATGCCTCCTCAGGCTGGGAGTGGAGGTGCTAACGACTCCCTGGGAAGCTGCTGCAAATGGGCCATTGACCTTGGGAATGAATAGAGGGGGTAGAATACACAGCTTTGATCACCCCCACACAGTGACAACTGGTCCCACCTGCTGAACTAGGACACTACTTAAGGAGGAAGTTGCAGTAATGAAGACAAGGCAACTTAATTCTTAGCTTATCTTGAATGTGCCTGTATTAGCATCCACTGCCTCAAATGAGTGTTAACTAAGCATTAGATTGCAATAATGAAGACGGATTATTTTCCCCCATGCATTTCCCTGGCATTATTATATAGTTTTCTTGCAAAACTCCCCCCTGGCTACCACTGCTTAACATTGCTATTAAGTTTGGCTGGAGTATGCTGACCAGGTGCAAGTGTTGTATGTATACCTATGCATACAGGGACTTGATAAATATTACACATTTACAGGTTATTTAAAGGACCATCTAAATTTACTGTGCACTAAATAGTACCAAATCAATGCTACAAAACAAGACAAAAAATAGAGATGAGAAAGATGAATTTCATATCAGCAGCAGTCACGTGCCTTATGAACCTTCCACAACAATACTATCAGGGTTTGCAGGCACAGAACACAAGACCAACAGTCTGGGAATAACACCATGAGAGAAATGAAAGCAAGATAGTGCTGTAGAGGCCTGGAAAACACCACCTCAAAGCTTCAGTGCTGTCTTAGTTAAGAACTTCAGCCTTAGTGATAAACAGTGTGCCATCATAGTTAGCACTGTGTAATACTCAGGGTTTTGCATTTAATGTAGCTGGAAAGCTTTGTCAATACTGATTTGATTTTCCATACCATAGCACATATGCTTCAAATGCATCTTGGTAGCATATGGCATATATAGAGGAAACACATTAGAGTGCTTCCCTTTGCTGCTGTTATTGATGTGTTGATATGACTGTCTTGAAAGTGATGTACTTCCCACACACACACTTCAGGAGCCACTTTAAAATAATAAAAAGAACTCTCAAGTAGAACCCTAATGCAGTATTTTAAAAGGAAAAAAAAATTACCCAAACCAAATTAAAGCAATGATGAAGGCAGCCAAAGCTGCAGAAGAAATTGCTAAAGTCACATTTTCTGAGAGCTTCAGTATTACTCCCAGGGCATAATCTCAGAAAGGTTTGGACCTAAGAAAAAAATCTACAATCTCCAGCTTGTTAATTAGGCAGTAAAGTAGCATAGCCTGTAGTATCATAACCCTTTTCACAAACCACTATTTACTGAAATAAGTAAACAGGAACTGAAGTCTTGAAGGAGCAAATTCATTGGAAACTGAACTTTTTAGAAAAAACCTGTGGATCAAATGTCTTTGGAGAAAAATATACTTTCTCTGCCTTTCTAGCAGTTATACTAAAAAGGTTTCTTGGAGCTTTTACAACAGTTCTAGAGGGTACCTAAAATACTGTATGTAAGTTTAACTCCTAAATATTAACGACCACTCCAGAAACTCAAATATTAAGTCAATTCTACTTTTGATAAATTATTTAGGCCTGACTCTAGAGCATCTCCAGTTATCTTCAATAAGCAGTTATGACTAAAATAGCAATTCAAGTTTAATTATAGGATGCTAAGTCCTAATAATTTTGTCCAAGTTTCAGTTGCTGAAAAGTGTCAAACTAACAAAAAATTTGCAAGGTTTCCCTTTAGTTTGTAAGTCTTTACTGCATAAGGTGAAATTGCTTATATTCTGTATACATCTGGCTGACGGGAAAACCCAAAACACAATAAAACCCCACAAAACCCACACCACCAAAAACTACATTATGTAGTCACAACATTAGAAAAAAAGCCATACATTTATCTAGCAAGAGCGAATGGAATCCAGATAGTCCAGACTGTGTTCCAGATTTAACAGTAAAAATTTTGAGGTAGCTAAAAATACCATAAAAGCTGCTTTCTAAAAATTCTGTTCTGAAAGCTGTTTAGGCTAGCTGTCCTTAGTACAGAGTATTCGTGTTTGCTTTCAGCTGAATTTTCAGTCAAATTTTTGTGTCTGGTCTAAATGCTTATTGTTTTTTTCTATATACAAAACAACAACATTACTATTCAACCAGCAAAATCCTCTCTGCTGGAGATACTAGCCACTTAATAGTGAAGAAAGATCCTGACATTAAAGTGACTAGTTGACTACTCCAGAAAAAAAGTAAACCATGTAAGAATATTCTTAAGCCTCTCTAAGTACTAAACAAATATGTAAAAGCTGATTAATAAGCACAATGAAAATTTTAGACAGCTCATTCGAATAAGCACTCTAAGCAGTTTGTTTAAAGAGCACACAAAGCACTAGGTACAAAATATTTTCTATCATGACACTGTTAAATGGTAAACTTTTTTTATCTGTTGTGTTCAAGACAGAGTGTGTTAGGTAATAATTGTGTCTAGTCATTACATGACAAAGTTCCTATGCAAGGTTCTATAGCAAAGGAGCATTCTTCTGTATTAAAAGTCAGATAACTGAATCAGTGCAAGGATTCTTCCTGCCTCAGCAGTTCCCTTATTTCCCACCTTGCCCCCTAGACAACTACAAATACATTTTCATGCCTCTTCTGCTTCAAAGGAAAAAAAACGCAAAGTATAACTATCTTGAGTGCCAGAAGAAAGCAAACAATATATTTTTTTTATTAATGTATTGGAAAATAACTACTATTACAGACAATATAAAGCAAAGGCAGAAATAAGATATTTCAACAAGGATATTTTAAGTGCATAAAAACTAAGTGTACAGTTATTATTTACTCACACAGTGAGAAAACATACATTGAAAGTCCAAATACAGCAGACTTTAAGCTCTAGCATATTTCAGTTTTCATGTGTATGCACAGGGCAGACACGATTACACTAATATCAGATAGAATTTAGGTTTTCGGCTATGTTACTTAGGTATAATGGGGTTTCCAGGCAACAACTATATTTAGGCTAGTTAGAACTCTGCAGTTAAAGGGGTCCACACCAGATGGGAAGAGAACACATCTCATACATCTGCAGAAAAAGACTGAGGGAAAAACCCAAAGGGATACAGGTCTTATGTTACACTATAGAACTGAAGTGTAACTTCAAACATGTTTACTAGAGGAAATGTCTACAGCTAAATATAAGTAATCTTCCCAGCTGTTTAGACCTCTGCTATATCTCCTTTTGTCAAGGAGGTTAATCTCCTCAGGACACACAGAGGACTAAAACCAAATTTTGCTGGATACACAAACAAAAAAGGCCTAGGAAAATACCGAAAAATATCTAAAAGCTTAATTCCATATAAATATCCAGATATGTTAAAAAAAGAAATTAGAGATCTAAATATCCTAACAAAAAGTGTCTGTAAATCATTTAGTACAATCCACATATGATAACTCTATCAGCATTTCCCATGGAAACCCCAGCACATTTTTTGCAGAATTTAATACAGAGCATCAGCTAACTGAAAACACTGCACAGAGAAGTAGCAAAACAAAACAATGTACATGTCTAGAAATTTCTCCTGTCTACCTTTGCTTCTTTAAAGTTTTCAGAAATTTTGTTGTATAGGTCAGCAGAAGTTTCATGCACATTTATTACTCCAGTCTCACCACCTACAGTAATACTGTGTAGTGTCAGAAACAACATCAAATATGTCTTCAAATTGTCATGTAGATAAATTTCAATCAAAGGGTCTTTAACTGTTCAACATAATAAGTAAACATATTAGAAAGAACCTCCTATTTCATAGAACCATTTCTGCCAAGATCAGGCTTTGCATCAAGTTGGTAGTTCTTAAATGGAAATTCAGACATCCATTGTCTTGTTTTACAGGTGATCAGATACACTCAACAGAGGGTACAAGTTCAACCTTGTTCAAAAGCCTAGTTGTCTCCTCTGCTTCCCTAGATTTTATAGTTAAGATCTTTGATACCTTTGGTTATAAAATAACCTTCCTTTCCAGCAAAAGTCTTACCTTACAGAACATCTTAAAGTAAGTAATTGCCTTTTTCACCAGGAGAACTATTTGGTCCACATAACTGCATTCAATTACTAACCTACCAGACTACAGAGAGATGTTAGCAGACAAATAATATTATAAGCTTGCTTTGCTGAACAATGAAAAAAACCCCAAACAAACAAGCAAACAAACAAACAAACAAAAAATTGCCCAAAAAAAGCCACCAAACAAAAACAAACCACCACAAACATGTGCAAACATGCACAGGTCCTTTAGTGCTTTCTGCAAAAGAACCAAATTTTAAACTGAAAACAGAAATACAAGTTGCTTTATTGAGGCAGACAGGCAATAAATATCACACACACACACAAAAACCCTCCAAACCAATAGCATCAAGTAAACCTAATAAAATAAAAAATGTTAACAGCTTCCCAGAGGAGTAAGTCCCCTCCATTCCACAAAAACATTTTACTCTCCTATGACTTTCTGGGGGGAGGGATATTTTATGGAGTTGACTGATTTCCCTAAGCATGTCTGATAGGGCACAGTGTGTCAGTACTTTGCCCTGTAAAGCTGCGTGAAATCTGAGACAATAACTGGTGCCCTGACTGCTTATATTTGTCAGTCTCTGCATGCTGCTGTAGGGATGGGATTTGAGAAAGTAAGAGGAATAGTTTCATAACAAAATGCAGTTAATAGTCTGGTGTTTAAAGTGTTACTTTATTCCAGAAATATGTTGATCTTTTGGTTACATGAAGTTATAGGCTGCCTAATAAGCACAACAGAATGGAGTTGGCCTAGCTGTTTCTCTGTTATATATGTCTGGACTAGTTGAAAATCCTTCTTTGGCCTATTCTTTACCTATTTTTCACCTCACTGCAAAGTCAAATGTATGTGATTTGCTGTGTTTTACAGAGGATGCAGAACTGAAGTCTCAGTTCTCTAACATAACCTTCATTTCCATTAAAATAAAATATGTACATTACTAGAGCCACAACCATAGTGCAAATTCCCACAGCAATCTACTGAGAAAGCGCATCAGTCTCTACTCTGTGCCTGTGTTGAAGGTTATTTTCAGTGGATTTACATCCATCAGGGTATTTAATTATTACACTAGAGTAGCTAAGGCCAGCAGATATAAACCTGAGTATTCTGCTTCCCACTCAAATGGGCTACAAAAACTGATGGGCCTTAAAAGCTGTAGGCAATTAAACTCTAGGCCTGGACACTTCTGCAGTCTCAGTTTCTGACATGTGCAAACATCGATTCACTCCATAATTAAGATTTAGTCCTAAAAGAAGTTAATAGAGGATCAAAGAAATGCAGCTGAAAAGGGTGGAGGCAAGTGGTGATGTATAAGAAACTTCATAAATGAAACAGAGTAAAAAACAGAGCAGGCTCTTATGAAGAAAAGATAGGGAAAAAAACCCCCAAACCACAGAAAACACTTAAACCACTTATATATGCGGCACTGGGGGCATAGCAGACAGTTCCTGCAAGTTCCTCTGAGACGGGGAGTGCAAAAGAGATCTGTTCACTCAGAGGAACACGTGGCAAAATCCCATTAATTGTGCAACCATGAGGGTTTTATAGGCTTCTGAGGGGAAAGTGCTGGAACTTGGACAGGATTGGGTAAGGGCTCTGGAAGGGGAAGTGACTTAGGTACTCAGCTAGCCAATAAGGGAAATGGAAGTATCAAACCCACTAGGAACCCAGGGATTGGGGATAGATAGGTCAGATAATAAACGGGGTCATGACAGAGGTGGAAACTGATAGGAGGGGCGGGTGTGCCGCCCATGGCTACATCGGCATCTCGGGGCAGAATGAGCGCTCTGGCAGGTCCCAGCTGTGGCGGCTGCATTGGCATTGCGGGCAGGGGGGGTC
>VWZD01010539.1:0-24166 GCA_013396695.1 Sakesphorus luctuosus
TAGAGCCAAAACTACTACAACGTGTCTACATGTGTCCAAAAAAACACCACCAAAACCTGAAAAAACCACTCTGAAAGTGTCTCCTATAATTAGGAACAAGCAAGCATTGACATGAACATCACATTACTCCCAGTGAAGATCTCCAGACTACCAAAAACTCTCTGTGACATTCTCCACATGCCCACTCTACTACCAGAATAAAACATGAGGAGCCACAGCTGTATGGAAAATTTGAGCACAGAATCAGGAAACAGGAGAGAAACTAAGAACTGTGTATGTTACATTTTTTATTATACTAGTAGTATTACTGAGACTTTTTCTGTATAGAAAGATTCTAACTGTGTTATTATTCTTTCTTATATTTTCTGCAAAAAATATGGCCATAGTAGTAATTACTCTTAAACTAGACTGCTAAGATATTAGTTGTTCTAAAAATAAACATTTAGGTTTGTATATATACACATATTTATATATGCACACATATGGTATGTGCACACATATGCATGTACAAGTGCACATATGGCACATTTATTTTCTGTCTACAAAAGATACTTTGAGTATAACTACACAAATTCACAGAGGAAATATGCATGCAACATTTTGTTTCAGTGAAGTTATTTTGATAGATTTTCTTTTGATGCTCACATGACCGTACACTTAGCTTCTATTGCACTTCTATCACTGTATCCAGGAAATATGCTTGAAAAGAAGGTTCTGTTCTTTAATGCTCCTGCAGTAGAATGTAAGTTTCACAGAAATTTGACATAGTGCTTAAATTTTGTCCAAGATCCTCCATCTGTTTCATATTTCCATATATTGATTGGCATTTGCATGCGTACAGCAACTATCTGTCCCATGAGCATATATAGGTTAGCATATTTTCTTTACCTCATGGGAGATAGTATCCAATACACTCCTTTAGGATATTCTTCCTCAAATACTTTATTTTTCATAGATCAAATAGCCTTTCTAGCATGAAACATTATGGGTGGAGTAAATTCATGAGTACACAATGACCAACCTTCCTGATTTTTAGGTGCCTGTACACTATGCCCTTTTCTACTTAGCAAAGCGATTTTGCCACATCCTTTTCTCATTGCAGGGGACATCAATTCTCACATATTCCTGAAAATACTTGACTTGATATATAGTTGTATTGGTTTTGTCTTTTTCACTGTGTTGTCAAGGGGTCTTTAGTTTTTGATTTTTCACATTTTGTAGATTTTAGAAACACAGTAGTCTGTAGTGAGTTAATACCTAATGAGCAGCTTACAGTGTAAGATTCCTCCCTATCTCTAACCCCTGCCCCAAGAACAGGCCGCTAAGTTTGCCAATTATTTAGTCTCCCTCTCAAGGTGCCAGATTAGAAGCTAACATAAACATAGAGCAGAGTGACCTGAAGCCCTGGAAGACGTCCAAGAGACCTTTATACGCTGAGGAAGAGGAGAAAGAGGAAGACGGAGGGTCTCGGCCGACCCCAGACCCAATTCAGGGGGGCGGAACCTGGGAGGGGACAGGGGTGGAACTGAGACATGTGGACTGTAGTAATTGGATAGATTATATTATAAAAACTGTACAATTAAAGCTTGCTGTAGCGCGCGATGATGTATTCCTGGATGAGCAGGCTTGCTCATTAAAGTACCTACCCTTTATCTTATATCCTACAAAACTTGGCTCCGAGTCTTACTTTCGGACTCACAGAAACAATTTTCCATGGCAACAACTGAGATACCACATTGGCCGTTTACTTGTTAGCACATTCAAGTTCTTTTCACTATTGACATTTGAAGTTCTTGACTCTATAGCTTACAGCTGCCACCTCAGAAAAAAGTTTTCTTATATCTTACCATCAATAGCTTAGCTTTGCATAAAACTGGATTTACAGTGCTCATGTATCTCAGCATACTAACAATTGTTACTTTATTCACTAAAATTCCTCTTAGTTTGATCTGTTTTCTGAATACCAAGATATACCTGCCAAGAAAGACTTATTTTATTTTTTTTCCTAGTAATTTCCAAGCAACAGTAATAACATTTGGGAAGTGGTGGGGGTAGGGAAGTGGTGTTTCCCTTTTTTTATCAGTCTTTTTTTTTCTTCCTGTATTTCTAAATGAACTGTCCTTACTCCATTGTATTATGATTATAGAGTTACTGGGTCTTAGTGGAATATTGCAAGTCCACTGAAAAGAATGGGATCAAATTGGTCACCAGATTATTTTACTGTCTTCTCTAATACTCATTTTTTTAATCTCAATATTTATTTGAAATTTCCTTAGGTTTGATAAAATTACTCTTAAAAATATAAGGAATCAAAAGTATCTTTTTGCTTACATATAGCTACACTTCACAGGAAAACCCTGATCATCAAAATGGTCCCAAATGTGCACTCTGATTATATAACTATTATGTTGGTGCACTAAAAAATCAATCAACTTATTTTCTTTAGCAAAATCACAGATCATAATGTAATAGTTTGCATTTTCAGCAGTTATTCCACTGACTCACAGAGAAAAAAAATGAACCTGAAGGAATTTGCTTATAAATAGTATTCTATTTGCAAGTTAACATGAACTTTGTAAACACCTGTGTCGGAGGAGACCAGACCGAGAAAGAATTACAGGCTCTGGGCAGATGAGGACGCGGAGGCCCGGGACCCCAGGCAGCATGTGCCACGACAGAATCGGGACCATGAGGGCTTCCGGATGGACACTGTACCCTTAAGATGGCTACGACCCAAGTTTCTTCTTCCCACAATCCCCTGGAATTCTCCCACATACCCCTGGAATTCTCCCACACACCTCGTTCTCCCTATTGGTCCTTTTGCCGCTCCTCCCTTCCCTCCTCCCCTTCGTTTGCATGTACCCAATGGAGTGCGTGACTCCTCCCCGTCTGCGCCCCTCTTCCCCGCCTACATCCGGGAGATTTGCACGCGCTCCTTATAAGCGAGCGCATGCCATTAAAACCCGGCTTTTCCTCGTGGACTCCTGGCTGGTGTGGATCTATTCCGTTTGGAGGGGTCGCCGGGCCCAGAGCAGGAGGAGCTGACCCCAGCTTCAGAGGGGCATGATCCAAGGGAGCGCCGCTTGCTTGCCTCTTTCCTAGCCTTGCTCCTGGGAGCGAAAAAACCCCTCCACTATATTAGTGGAATTATTAATCCATTGAGACGTCTGTCTGCAATAGTGGTGTAAAAGATGAGAATTATACAGTGTAGCTTTAAGAAAGTGAAGAATTGATGAACTTGGTTGAGAAAAACAGGAGCTGCTCCCCTTGCTTATCCTGCAGTTGGCTCAAGCAAGTCTGAATAACTGAATATCTGGAGTGAAGATGATGTCTTACCACCAGATGTTCTTTCAGTGAGGCACAAAAGAACACACACCTCCGTACCAGTCAACAGTCACACTCCTTTCACCATGGAAAACAAACCTTATTATAAATCTGGTTTATTAATGAGATATTAATGTGCACAAAAACATGCTGATGAAGGTCAGAGAGCCTTTACTGCTGCCACAGTATGTGAAGGAAGAGCAAAGTGTTTATTCTACCTTTTTTGTCAACTATAAATTCTAACCAGGATCCCCATCAAGCTCCATTAACATATTAACTTACACACCTCTTGGGATGCAAATGAAAGGGGTTTATTTTCTGCTGAATTTCAATATCCTTAATGCAATGGTAAACTATCAATACTAGAAATCAGGACTGTTAGAGGCATGACTCTTGCAAATAATATGTGAGTAGCTTCCACTATTATTAACACATAATTAACCTCAAAATGGCTTTTCGTTGTTAAAATATTTACAGCCAAAGTCATATGATTGCCATATAACATTAATGATAAATGTTCTGTAAGGAAATAAACTCAAATATCATACCTCTTCAGCATGTATAGCGTACAAATACATTTAAGTGTATATACATATATTTCCTCTGTAAACTTTTTCCCTCCCCCCACAAAAAGCCTTGTCTGGAGCTTGAATCTGGGGGAAAAAAAAAAAAAAAAAAGAAGAGAGATTATGAAACAGTACTGTAACAAGGGAATAATTTGCCAGCCATATTCTTATTCCAGGAATGTGTAATACAAAATAGTAATTTCAATAATGGATGGTAAATTTAACTTGCTAGTGAGATTTTTCCCCCCCTTTTTTTTTTTTTCAGATACTCATATATATATATTCTTATCTATATTTAAAACATAGTGATGGGCCATAGATTTCCAGAATAGAAGCAGGAGAGATGTAATTAAAATGGAAGTTAACATTGAAAATTCTACAAATAACATACTAATTACTGATTTTAAGAGTACTATACTTCAGGCTGATAAAATATAGAACAATTTCCTATTGTTCTAGTAGTTCTAAATAAACAAACAAACAAACAAACAAACTACCTCCTGCAGCAGTCATGGGTGAACTTTGAGCAAACATGTTAAGATGATAATAACACATGGGAATAGTAAACTCTGGTCCTCTTGATTTATAACACAACATCCATTTATGGTTAAATAAATGTGCCTTTGTTCCATTTCTGTCTTCTGCTTTGTCAGCAAAATGACAGGTTGATTTTAAAATTCTCCAATGTTTTATAAAAGCTTGAATCTCAGTGGCAAAATTATTCCAGACACTTTCTTCATCCTCAGTCTCAGTAATGGTAAATTAGATCAAGATGTATGACATTACTGAACTGTAAATTTCTAGAACCCAACAGTCTCAAAACAAGGTCTCATGATTCAAGGACCTGTTATTTGGAAGAGCTGAAATAAGTACTTCTCAGTATGGTATTTGTCTTCTGTCTGTTCTAGAACTAGTTTAACCTCATTTCATTTAGGCCATAAACCACATCATAGCATTTTGTTTATTTCAGGATGAGGATGTTCAAAAAGTATATTACTCTGGAATAGCTAATACATCATAATTAGTTATTCCAGGGTAACCTGCTCATGTCCATAGCCTCACATAGTTGTTCTACAAATTGAAGTCACATCGATCTACTTATCATTCTAATGCAAGTAAAGTTCTACAGCCTTTGGGACGTATTTGAGTACTCGTGTATAATACTTCGTTCTATGAACAAACCCATTGGATTCACTTTAAAGGCTCTTAAAAGACTTCAATGAGCTGTGAAATTAAGCTCTACCCTTGTACTCTTTTCAATCTGAATTTCATCATGGACATTTGTACAGCTGTTTTGTTGTATGAATGTTTGTGGAAGAGCTTTTAATTCACCTGAATCCCTGATATTCACAGATGAATGACCTTATTCATAATCCCACCGCATAAGCATGAAATTACTAGCAGAGTTTGGCAAGGCAAAGTTGAATGAAGGTTGTGCAGGACAGACAGTCCTTATGATTAAATTCAGGCTTGAGGTTTCCTAGCATCCAATTTTACAATTATTTTTGTTTCTTTGATTTGTTTTGGTTTTGTTTTTTGGTTTGGTTTGGTTTGGTTTTTGTCTAGGTGAGAACTTTATGTTCTACATACAGTAGAATGTCATGGTTTTGTACTTACAAATATGCAATATTAATTGTGAAATTATTACTGCAGTCAGTACAGCTCTGTTAGTTTACAACAGTTTACAATTTTCCTCTTCAGACTGGAAAAAAAAATCAATATTTGAGTAGATTTAACCTAAATACTAGAAAATCCGGAAAGAAATAAGAGATAGATTTGTTTGTTGAAGAAATGCCCTATTTTAGGACATTATTATGATTTTCAGGGAACACAGTTCTGATTTTCTATGATTCACAGTATCAGTATTTAATTTGAAGACATGGACTGGCACTGTAACACACTGTGATTTCACCACACCAGCTGAATACCCTCCTGGGTCCTAGTTAGAAGGTATGCAGAGAAGAGCAGGAATAACTTCTTTCAAGAAATACTGGAGTCAAACCCAGTAACACTAGCAACAGAAACAAAAAGATGAGTGTGCTGTGAGAATGACACATGAAAACAAAGGGAATAAGTAAGGTTGTGCAACAGCACAGCCATTCCTTCCTGCATATTCTTCAGCATCCATTACTTATAACCATTCTTTGCAAAGTCTGCTTGTATTTTGTAGACTGGAGGGATGATGACATACTGAATTAGAGAGAGATAGCCTTACCATGTGAATAAATGGCAGTACATATAAGGTGATCCAGCATGATAAGATAATAAATCCTCTCAGTCTGTCTTATATATACTAGAAATACTAGAGGCAATTACAGCTAATGAGAAAATAATTCACAACTGGTTCATAAGGAAGATGAACAGGGAGGAAAAAAAAGGAGCTCCTATAATAAATATATACTTTGATCATCTCAGAAATGGAGTATTAATAAGTGACTGGCCTATGCTGGTTTGGGCTGAGGTAGAATAATTTTTCTTAACAATACCTAGTATGGGGCTTTGTTTGAGATTTGTGCTGAACATAGAGTTGATAATATAGAGATGTTTTTGTTATTGCTGATCAGTGCTTACATGGAGACATTTTCTGCTTTTTGTATTGTCACACTGGTAAGGAAGTTGCAGGTGCACTGGAAGTTGGGCAGAGACGCAGCTGGGACAGGTGACTCCAACTGACCAAGGAGATATTCCAGACCATATGACATGATGCTCAGTATATAAAGTGGGTGGAGGAAGGAGGAAGGGAGAGATGTTTAGGGTGAAGGTGTTTGTTTGCACAAGTAAACTTTATAAGTGATGGGGCCTTGCTCTCCTGGGGATGGCTGAATACCTTCCTGCCCATGGGAAGCAGTGAATTAATTCCTTGTTTTGCTTTGCTTGTGTGAGCAGCTTTGCTCTCCTAGTCTCTCCTCAGTCCTGCTAGTGCAGAAGTGAGTAAGTGGCTGAGTGGTACTTGGTTGATTGCTGGAGTTAAGCCACAACACTATCTGATTTAAAATCAGAATTTCTTCCTGATGATGAGCAAAAGAAAATCTAAGATACAAGCACTTTCACTTAAAAAATCCTTGTAAAAATGCCTTCTGTAGGTAGAAATAGCTAGTTTTTGGTGCTTTGTGATGTAGCTTACTCATTATAACCTTTTACCACTTTTGTCTGAACAGAGAGGGTTATAGTATAAAGATTGATGAAAAAATGCATAAGTTTGTTTCAGAGAATTTTTGCCTCATTTACGCCAGAGTCTCCCAGCCACACACCGTAAAGCTTTTCAGATCAAGGTCAGGAGGGACGATATTAATCCTGACAGAAGTGGATTATTCTTATAGCTGTGTTTAGAAGGACATTTTCTTATGGGAAATTGATGATCTTCTAACATCTTCACAGTCTGTAACAAAGTTTGAATATGAGCAGAATATATTTTTTTACAGTATGTGTGCATTCTTGTGCCTTTTACTAGTCTATTACTTTCAGATTCAGTGCTCTGTGATGCAATTTTTCTGTCATCTGATATGCCCCAGATATTTTTAAACTTGGTATAATTGTACTGAAACACTAGGGTTGCCAGTCTTTGCCGGTGAGTTTGTTTTGGGTTTGTTTTTTTTTTTGGTTTTGGTTTTGGTTTTGTTTTTTTTTTTTTGTTAAGAAAATCAGTGTATTTGAAGATGATTAGAGTCAACATGGCTTATTTGGCTTTTAAGCTTTTTCATATAGTTGATTGACAAACTGTGGATGAGGGCATTTATTCTGGTATGAAACAGAACATTGGAGAACTGTGTGCTGGAAATTCAGTTTAGAAGCATTATCAGTAAGTGGTATTGGTGATTAATATTTTTTCCCATTGCAACATTAAAAACCACTTTTTTAACACTTGAAAAAGGAATTTGTTATAAACTGAAGAAGCATGGTCTGGTTTATGAGAAAATGACACATTTGTTGCACGCACATCAGTCCCTGCAATCCGAGGACCCAAAGTGTCATCAAAATTATTTGCAGCCTTTCATTTGTGAATACAGATTTGAAGGAGGGATCTTTGAATATCTATATCTGCATATCTCTACATGAATATTACAAAATCTATGATGGCATTTTTTACAAACATTAAATTTAATTAGATACTCTCAGAACACTGGGAGATAATATATGCATGTCATTTGTACTGAAATATTGGCTGAAATATTTTCATAGCAGCATGAGTGGCTACAGTAAGTATCAGCAACACTACCACTCTGACACCTGCACTAAGCAACAGACTCACATTATTACAATTTAATAAGAAGTCTTTTGTTATTGAACTAAGGATTGTATGTTGCCAGCTGAGGTGGAAAATATGTCCCAGAGGTTTTTCTCCCTTATTCCATCTGCAGTTATTTTTAGGGGGCTTTAATATTTAAAAGTCTATTACTAATTTCAGCATTTCCCATAGAAACCTGCCTTGTACTTCTATTGCCAAATTATCCCTTGAAGGCAAGTGCTGTAAATAATTTCTCAGTTCTGTTCCTAGACACTTGCCAAGGTCATTAGGTGTCTTTCTCACAGTCCCTGTGTTCTGACTTTGATTTTGAGTGGTAACTAAGAAACAGTTATGAGTTGCAATCACAAGCTGTGGCAGTCTTATCAAAAGCTGAAGATGGTCCCTGAGCAATCTGATGCAACCAGTTGCTCAGCTGCTTTTCCTTCCTTAAGTCTTCATTTATTTTTCAAATTGGTCACCCAACAGAGCAGTGAGAGCATACATAAAACCAGCACTATGAAGCAGACATGACAGCCAGAGAGAAAGGAGGCTCCAGAAAACCAGTTGGTTGGAGCTGATTATAGAATTCTAACATTTAGTTCCTAACCAGCAATAACTTGCTCTTGTGTTCTTACACTTGGCTTCATCTCTCACAATGTTGAAAATCTGAACCATTTTTTAAAATGTAAATAATTAATCCCTGACAAGTTTTTCTTGAGTTGAGCTAATGAGGCCTTTTACAGACAGATAGGGGCAGCCTCACATTCACCACAAGCCCTCTTGGGGGACTTCAAACACCGTGAAATCTCTTGGAAAGACAACACAACAGGCCATAAGCAATCCAGAAGGCTCATTTTCCAAGAGATAAAGGAGCCAATGAGGAGAGGTGCTATGCTGGACCTTGTTCGCAACAAAAAAGAGTACTCTCATGGGTAACAAGAAGCTCATGGACAATCTTGGCTACAGTGACCGTGAAAGGTGGAGTTCAAGATCCTTAGAGTGGTAAAGGGACTACACTGCAAGCTTGTTACACTGCATTTCAAGAGAGCAGTAATTGACCTCTTCAGGCATTTGCTTGGTAGGGTATTATGGGAATAGGCCATGGAAGAAAGTGGGAGCCAAGAAGCCTGGTTAATATTCAAGCTCAAGAATGGTGTTTTCCAATGATGCAAAGGGGGCAGGAGACTTGAATGGTTGAGCAAGGAGCTTCTGGCTACATTAAAACAGAAGTTTACATAATGTAGGAAAAGGAACAGTCAGCTTGGGAGAAATATAGGAACATTGGCAGAGTATGCAGGGATGTAACCAGGTCCATTTGGAATCAAATGGTAAGGGATGTCAAGAACAGTAAGAAGGGCTTCTTCAAGTACATCAGTAGAAAAACAAAGACTAGGGAAAATGTAGGCCCACTATTGAATGAGGTTGGTGCCCTGATGAAAATGGAGAAGGAATTGTTACTGAATGCCTTTGATTTATTCTTTACTGCTAAGGCCAGCTCTTAGGAATCTCAGACCCTCTTCTCAGAGAAATTCTGGAAAGAGGAAGACTTCTCCTTGGTCAAAGTGGATCAGATTAGAGATCACTTAGACAAACCTGACACCCTCAGATACGTGGGCTTTCTATGGGATGCTGTCATAGTTCAGCAGGTGAGACCAGTTTTTCACGATGTGTGGGTGATCAAAGCTATGTATTCCACACCCTCTATTAACTTCCCAAGAACTGTTAACAATGGACCATTTGCAGCAGCTGCCCAGGATACATTTGACCCCCTCAGGGTGCGAAAGAAGCCTGTGAGATAAGAGCTGTGGCAACTCCCTTCCAGCAAGCCGTTAACACCTCCACACCCAGCCTGAGGGTGCTAATGGGCCATCAACGATTCCAGGACCTGAGGGTACATAAGCTGGGGGTTTGAAGACCTCGGGACCACTTGTCGGATCCAGAGGAGAACCAGAACCCCGACAGGAGGAGATCACCACTCTTGGTCAGACTACAGCCATCACTTGCACCAACAGGTTCTTCTCTTTCTTTTGCTTTGGACTCGGGGAAACCACATGGGTCTCAACACAAGGGCTAACAAACCCCTTTGGGTTTGTGCCCCAGGACACTGGGTTATACTGCTGGGTTTTGTGAGTTGAAAGCAATTTCTCTTTCTGTCAGTGTATTTATTGTAATATCTTTCATTAAATTGTAACTCTGACTTATAATCTCTCTTGTGGTGGGTCCATTTCTCCTTCTGGTTTACCTTTAAACCAGCACAGATGCACTCATGAGTGCTGAGGGAGATAGGAGATATTATTAATAAGCCACTCTCTGTCATTTTTGAAAGGTCATGGAGAATGGGAGAGGTGCCTGAGGACCAGAAGAAAACCAATGTCACTCCATTCTTAAGAAAGGGCAAGAAGGATATAGCAGGCCAGTCAGCTTCACCTCCATCGCTGGAAAGGTGATGGAACAAGAAACAGCTCATCCTGAATGAGAGGAAAAGAAGGCTATCAGGAGTAGTCAACATGGATTTAGCAAGGAGATATCATGCTTGACCAATCTGATAGGCTTCAATGATGGAATGGCTAGCAGGGTAGAAGACTGGAGAGCAGTGAATTTTTTCTACCTTGACTTCAGCAAGGCTATTGACAGTTTCCCATGACATCCTCATAGGCAAGCTCAGGGAACATATGTTGGATGAGGGGGCAGTGACGTAGATTGAGAACTGTCTGAATGGCATTGCTCAGAGCATTGTGATCAGTGGCACAGAGTCAAGCTGGATGCCTGTAGATAGCAATGTTTCCCAGGGGTCAGTTCCGTGTTCAATCTTGTTAAGCTTATTCATCAACAACCTAGATGAAGGAACAGAGCGTACCTTCAGCAATGATTATAGAAACTGGGAGCAGTCTCTCATACACCAGAAGGTTGTGCTGCCATTCAGCAATATCTGGACAAACTGGAGACTTGAGCAGAGATAAAGGAACCTAATGAAGTTAAAAAAAGGCAAATGTAAGGATCTGCACCAGTACAGGTTAAGGCTTGACCTGCTGGAAAACAGCTTGGTGGAGAAGGACCTAGAAATCCTGGTGAACAACAAGATAACCTTGAGCCACCAGTGTACCCTTCTTGCAAAAAAGGTATCCCGGGCAGCATTAGGAAGAGTGTAGCCAACAGGTCAAGGGAGGTGGTGAGGACACTTCTGGAGTTCTGTTTCCATTTCTGGGCTCCGCAGTTCAAGGAAGACAGTGGGTCCAGCGGAGAGCTACAAAGATCATTAGCAGACTGGAGCCCCTCACTTGAGGAAGGCTGAGGGAGCTAGGCCTATTTAGCCTGGGGAAGAGATAATTGAAAGGGGATCTTATCAATGTGTACAAATATTTGAAAAGCTGGTGCGTGTCAAGAGGATGGGGCCAAACTCTTTAAAGACACAAACTGAAACACAGGAAGTTGCATCTGAATATGAAGAAAAAGCTTTAAGGGTGATTGATCAGTGGGACAGGCTCCCCAGAAATGTTGTGTAGTCTCTTCTGGAGATATTCCAAACCCACATGACCGTGATCCTGTGCAACCTGCTCCAGATGAACCTGCCTTAGCAGGGGTATTGGACTAGATGACTTCCAAGTAACCTTTCTGAACCCAAATATTCTGTAAATCTGTGAGTGATAAGTTTAAGGATTTGAATTGTAGTGTAAAAGTTTCCTTGTTTTATATAGCCTTATGATGAAAAAGCACACCAAAACTGTATTATCAAAGACAACTCATCTGTGAAAGTCACAGGTTTACCTGCCTTAAACACAGAATAAAATATAAGGTTGGCATGTGAAGCTGGAAACCAAGTTAAATGCTGAAAAGCAATCATAAGCCTCAACACGTAGTTCAAATTTTAAGTTTAGGAACCATGGAAAGACATATAATTGCAGCTATTCAAGTTCCCATAGTAAGTATATGTCAGACTCTTACGCAGATCCCAGTTTTCAGCACCACATCCTGGCATCCCTAAGTCCCTTTGACTTTCAGTTATACTGGTTTTATTTAACTCTGGGCATTTAGCCTCTACAGATTGACAAGGTGAAAATTAAAATACTTTGCAGACTCCTGACATTTCAGGGTGAAATCTGGTCCCAGCAGAAAGAAAAGAATGTTTATCCCATTTCAAACATTCCCTTCAAGAAGAGATAGGGGAGTGGGGGGGTTGCTTGGGGGAAATGAGGGAAAATGAAAAAACAACAGCAACAAAACAACCAACAAAAAGAAGGAAAAAAGTCAAGAAGGAAACATAGGAAAGAAAGAAGAGGAAAAGAGGGGGAAATAAAGAGACGAGAGAGACAGAGAGAGACAGAGACACAGAGACAGAGAGAGACAGAGAGAGACAGAGAGAGAGAGACAGAGAGANAAGCTTCTGACTTAAAACTTCAAAGCTGACAAGAAATGCATTACACTTTTTACTTCTTTTAGTGGATAAATTATGTATGTAGTATTTTAGTCATAGGCTACTTTATATTCAAAAGCTCCATTTCTACTATTAAATTAGAGTCAGATCATATTTCTGGGAGCTGGAACTTGGTTGTGCATATTGTTAAATTTTTAAACTAGGATCTCACACAGTTTTTTGTCTTGAGTACACAGCAGACTTCTAAACAATTTCTAGGCACAGTAATAAGTGTACTGAGGTACGGGAAGCTTTCCACTTTTGAATAAGCATTTTGCATAAGACCATTTTCTTTTAGAAGATGAGAGAGTGTAATTGTATTTCTGTTCTCTTGATCATTAGAAAATAATCTTTGCATCTTTTAATTTGTTTTGATAAACAAAATAACACTGTGTTATTTGAAAAACAAGTGAAACTTTGTTATATAAAACAAATAACTATTCTATAGAGTAAAATCATATTAAATCTTTTTGGGAATTTTATTAAAACACCCTCTTAAATTTTATTTTAATGCATGCAAAACAATACCAGAATCACATCAGCCTACTTTTTAATTTTCATTCACTCTTGACTCAAAATGGACTTACACAGTAAACATTTCTGTTTCAAGATCAACTTTCATTTCCTTATTTTTAACCTGCCATTTAACCAAAAATAATTTATACAAGGGAAGGAAAATGTTTTGTACCTCTGTGCTTCTTGCTGTACTACTTTGACCCTTGTTATCATAAAAGTATATCTAAGCAGTTTCCTTATAAAGTTGGATAGTTAGTTCTCTGTGAGTTTAGAGTATCACATTCTTCACTTGATATTTCTTACACATTATAAAGAGATAATGTATAAAAAACATACAGTATATTTATAATTTAAAAATCCACAGAGAAAACATACACTCATCAACAGAGATCAGACTTCGTGTTAATTTGTTTCTTCCTCTTTTTTAATTTTCTTCTCTCCCTTTTTTTTTAACTGAAAATATTTTTATTAACTGAAAAATACTATTTTAAACTTCTTGAATTAATAAATTTGCCAAATATTTCTCTCTATAAACAACAAAAGAATAAGAAAAGAAAAAATGCAACTGAAACATTGTTTTTAAATTGAGTCATATTTAATTTTATGGACAAGGATATCTTCCCTGTTTTGGTACTACAATGAACTCTATCTTTACTAATGTTCCCCTGTGAATTCTTGTTCCTTCTTTCTCAATTAAAATATTCCCCCATGACATACGCACACAAAAATAAAAAAGGCAAAAGGCCACAAAACTAACAAGCAAACAATCAACAAACAAATCACACAACCCTATGATAATGAATTCTACAACTGAAAGTAAAGAAAGCTATGTGGTTTATTTCATATTGTATTCTGTATATGTTGTGTTTTAATTTGACTTGCCACTCAGAATTTCATTGCCCTTGTACCCCTTCTACTTAGTAAGCACTGATGAAATTGAATTACAAAAGGTGGCAAAGAGTAATGAAGATTTTTTATTGATCAGTTAGAAATCTCAAGATTCAGACTAGGTATATCCTTCAAAGGTTTTCAAGTGGTCATGGCAGATAGAATTGTTAATAATAATAAAAAAAAAGTACTCCTAATTTAGATCAGCTACTGCCTACAACCAACACCAGCTCCAAGTCCATAACTTTGATTTAAGTGATACTGACATGAACTCTTTTGCTGTCACATACTCTATTACCTTGCCTTTGGTGTACCAAATCCTCCACCCCAACCAGAGGCTGACAGACAAGAACAGCCTTTCTCCAAAGAGGCTTAGCTTGCATAGCTAGACAGTGTAAAACATCAAACTTTTCATAGAATCACTAAGGTTGAAAAAGACCTATAAGACCATTGAGCCCAACCATTAACCCAGCACTACCATGTTCACCCCAATCATGTCCCCAAGTACCACACCACATCCAGATGACTTTTTAACACTTCAAGGAATGATGATTCCACCACTTCCATGGACAGTCTAATCAAATGTCCGACCTCCCTTTTCTTCCCTAGTACAACTTGATGCTGTTTCCTCTTGTCCTGTTGCTTGTTACTTGGGCAAAGAGACCAACCCCCACTCACTACAACTGCTAGGTTGTTGCAGAGAGCAATAAGGTCCCTTCCCGAGACTCTTTTTCTCTAGGCTAAACACCTGCATCTTCCTCAGCTAGTCCTCATAAGACCAGTGCTTCAGACCCTGCACCAGCTCCATTGCCATTCTCTGGACTCATTCCAGCACCTTAGTGTGTGTCCTGTAGTGTGGGGCCCAAAACTGAGCACATCGTTTGAGGTTTCACCAGTGCTGAGTACAGTGGGACAATCACTTCCCTGGTCCTGCTGGCCACACTATTCCTGGTGCAGGCCAAGATGCATCTTGGCCACGTGCAAGCCATCTTGGCCACGTGGCCACACTGCTAGCTCATGCTCAAGTGGCTGTCAATCAGCACTCCCAGGTCCTTTTCCACTGGGCAGGTTTACAGCCACAGGTAAACACAAAATGTGTCTGACATGTTTCATATCTTACTTTTAGTAGAAGACTCAGACCAATGCTCTTAGAAACACTCTCTCTGATCTAATATTTCTTTAAAACTGTATGAGTCAAACTCAGATCTGTCTATTACATTAATTTTATAGAAACTTTGTGGTTTTCATCTTTACATTTTTCAGAAATTCAAGAGAGAGCCATTACCTAGCAATAAAGGGCATTAATTGCTGTTGGCCTGTTTCCTCAGTGAGCTTAAAACAATGCCTCTAGCTAAGGAGAAGCTCAAATAATTTTTAACTCAAGTAATTATAGGATTGTTTCACATGTTCCTAAAGGATATCAGACAATACCTTGAATATGATGCAACAAAGGTTTGTCTACCAACTGAAGGAAACATTTATGAATCGTGTCATATTCACGCACTAAAGCATATCCCATGCCAAAAAAGATTTTTAGAAATCTACTGAAACAGTCCTGTAGGTATGAGAGGACCTTGTCACATTTCAACTGAATTATTCCACTTATCTCATGGAAAAAAAATATTTATATTTTTCTCAGCAGTGGTATGTGAGATAATGTTACTTTCCATTTCTCACAGACATTATTGAAATGGTGCACACTCAACAAATGAGCTTTCATCTACTTTTTTCTCTTTGAAATTGACGGGAAGGTTAATTTCACTTCAGTTTTAATTTTGAGATTTTTGTATATATGTTTGTGAGTAATTATCCTTGTTCTCTCCCTGAATTCTACGAACATTTTTGAATAGAGATTGGTCATATTAATTTTTCCCTATAAAAAGGTCTTGATTCTTTCAATGACTTTTTTTGTTTGTTTAAATTAAAACAATAAAAATTAGAGGACAGATTGCGTCTGCTTCTTCATGACCCTGCATGTTCACTACCATGCATGTTCATTATCATGCACGTTCAGTCTCTAACTCCATTCAGCATTGTTCAGCAAACTTTTAGATCTCTCAGTGGTTGGATCAGGTGGAAAAAAATGGGTGCTCCTTCAGCTTTACTAACTCCACTATGTCAGTGAAGTACTTCTTTCCTATGCTGGGCTAGAGTTTGTGCTGTCCCGTAACACTTAGCCAATAATGCCCCAAAGTCATTAATACTGAACAAGATTAATGGTCTGCTTTCAATGAGGACTTACTTCATGACAAGTACCCTCTGACATGCTGCACAGTTACATAATAATTCCTCCTCACTCCCAGTTCTGTGCTAGAGGATACCATGTCCCTTTTTTTTTACAATTGTATCCCAAACCTGACTGAATAGCAGTCTAAATCCAAAGCTTCTGGAATGATAGCCTGGTTTTGCTACTCTATAAAATACTATGAAATTAGAGCCTTCAAAAGCCCCTCACTCAACATCAGTATAACCAGAAAATTGTTTCAATATATGGGTCAGATTTGCCTTGAAGCAAGAAATAATTACGATTTGAGAATCAGCAAAAGCACTATAGAAGAATATGACACATAATATCACATGCCAGAGAAATATATGGTGAATTTCAAAATCACCTTGACTGGATATCACTCTAGTAACAAGACAAAAGCCTCAGTGAATGTATGAAAAAGGATAAAATTAGGAATACACACACTTCTGTTTTATGAAGAGCTGACCAGCTTGCTCTGAAGAGCTCAATTGATGCAAATGCCCATCTGAAGTGTGTTATTACCTTAATTCCCAGAAAAGTAAATTGAATAAAAAATTGTATAAGGATTCTCACCTATCATTCAGTCACAAAAATTATTATAGAAGGCATGGCTCACATCTTATGTGTTATTCTTCACACTTAATAGACACAAAGAGTACATATGATGATACTAGAAATTTATATAAAAAACAAAAAACAAACAACAAAAAAACCCCTGCCATACTTAAGAGTTACAAGGATTTCAGCAATAACCCTAAACAGTTTTACCAGGAAAAAGGCCTGATGGCAATTGAATGAAACTAACAAGTTCTCTCTCCAGAGAATAATGGCTATGTTGTCAGAGATCTTTTTCTTCTTACATTTTTCAGGAGTAATATAATTCAGCTTTCTTTTCTTTGAAATGTCAAATAGCCTATGAAATTCCTGACCAAGGTAAGTCCACCTACATTCATTCTTAGACATCATACATATCCATCTACTAGACCTGCAAGTGAACCTCTGCTCTCACACTTGGAGGACCTCGACCCCTATCTGCTTCACTGTCCTCAGTGTCTGAAGAACTTTTTTTCACATATTCTCACTCCTCTCTCTTCAGCTACAACTGCCCAGTTTTTGTTTCTCTCTCAAACCTGTTACCCCAGAGGTTCTACTTCAATACCTGGTTGGCTTGGCCTTGGCCAGTGATGAGTTTGTCCTGGAGCTGGCTGGCATTGGCTCTGTCAGACGTGGGGGAAGATTCTGACAGCTTCTCACAGAAGCTACCCCTGTAGCCATCCTGCCACGAAAACCTTTTCACGTATATCCAATGCAATTTTTAACTGTGGTATGTTGAAGCCAAGTTTTATAGAAACCATTATTTGTTCCCAGTAGACAGATGAGTAGAAGCTATCTATGTAGACAGATAACTAAACCTTTCATTTTTTTTTTTCATGCCTTTCATGGAAATTGCCAAGTTTGTCATCTATATTTGACAGGCCAGTAGTTTAAAAAAAAAAAAAATCCAAAACAAAGCCCAAACTGTTTGTACACTTTCAGTACCATGTCCCATGAATTTTCTGTTCTTCAAAAATACAAAATAGTTTCTTTTCAGAGACAGCCTGAGTGATAGCTACATACTTTTTTACAGTGACCTCAAAGCAGATATCTAATATTTTTCTGCCTTTATCATGTTGTCTTCTCACTTACAGTTACCTGCCATTCTCTCGCTACTCTCTCCCTAGGTTTTCAAGACTCCTTTTCTGTTAGAAAACATTACCTTCTCAGTGTCCAATTCCTGCAGTATTCATACTAATTACATCAGGAGCTGGCTCCACTGGTGCATTGTCATTTCATCTTTATTGTACTCTTCATTGGTTAGTCACATCTGTAAGACTGTCCTGACATGGACCATTGTCCAATTCTTTTTAGCTTTTTACTATTGATTCGTATAACCATAGAACCAGAGAATGTTTTGAGTTGTAAGGGACCTTCTGTTCTAAATGTCTAAAATTATTTATTTTGTATATGATGTTTCTTTATTTCTATTTATCTAGAGATTCATTATCATAGTTCACATTTTTCCAGGTTTATTAAAAACATATGTTAGATGGTGCACACTTTGAATGGATCTAAGAAATCTACTTCTTTTGGGTTACTTGTTTATCTTTTGAGCTTATTTTTATGATTTTCCCTAGCACTGTGAGATTTTTTATAAAGCTGTACTTCTACTTCTGGGCCATGGTAGCAGCAGTTTTATCTGTCTTAGATCTTAACAACTTTGATTTACATTAATCCATATCCAGCAGCTGGCATGCCTATGAGTTGCCTTTTTCTCGTACAAGTCTGCAGTTTGCCTGCATCTGTTTGTGCTCATTCAGCCCATTGATCTGAACATTAATGATCACATGGAAGGAGGAAAAACATTGATAATACAACTCTGTTCTTTCAAATGTAAATGTTTCTCATCAGGAAATAAGATATTTTATGATTTTTAAAAAAATTTATGGCATGTCAAGATTAGAAAATGTATGTCTTTCCATTTTATAAAAGAAGATTTTAGTAGATTTACTATTCACTATATGTACATATATGGTATAATCATAAATGACTTTGTGGCTCACTTTCTTTGAAGATTTCAATAATGGAGTTCAAAATGGAACTCAAATCACAAGCCAGGATGAATCCAAATTGGAAATGGTGGTCTCTATCTTGTTCTTTTTCTAAATAAATGTTCTTTTTTTTTTCTCTAAAAACAAATTTTTCTTATACAGTCCATTTCTTAAATTGATGTAGATTTTGCTGTCTTTAATTCTATGCTCAGTAAGACACAAGCCAGACTGAGAAAGGTCTGGCTTCTGGAAACTGGGGAAGAAAACCTGTGTGGGCAGGTTGCATCTACAGATTCTGGAACACCGAATGATGTTTACTACTCTTGCTTCCCTTCCTCCCACAGCAGAAAATCTGGATGGCCCAGAAGTCCCTGTAGCAGCCAGAAGGATGCAATTAAAAATCTTGTGATTTGGATGTGGCTCAAGAGCCAGTTTGGCCTCCTTCATACAGCATGAAAGAGCATAGCAATTGTATAAGGGTATTGACTTTATAATGCTTCAAGGTGATATTTTTCCAAACTGCATAGGATGTCTCACACAGTCCACATTTTCAACAGCATCCAAGAGTCATATAGAGAAAATATGTAGATGAAAGTAGTTATAACCCTGATCCCCAAACTGGTTGCTGTAAGATTGAATTTCCTTAATACACTTTATGAGATTCGACAGACAAAAATCCTAGGTATGAAAGGTTTTCTTTCCATTGGAAATACTGTGCACATGACAACATTTTAATGGTTAAGGCACAAGCTTCCAAGTATTTAAAAACAGCACTCGGATTTATGAATTGGGTTCTCCTGCTACATTTGTGGCAGGTTTACAACAGGTCTATAGAAACTCTTTTCTTTCTCTTGTTTCTCTCTTTCTCCCCTTCTTTCTCCCCTCCTCTCCCCTCCGCTCTTAATCTTTTTTCTTCCTTTACTCTTTTCTTCCTCTTGTAGGTAACTTAAAACTGATGAGTTGTACTTTCACTAAGTTGTGGTTCACTGTTTGCTAGGTGTTTTGTGAAATGCTTCTCCTTGGTTGTTTGTTACTCCTCTAAAAACTTCTGTCAAAATGCTTATTTTCTTTCTAAAATAAAAGAAGTCTTTTGGTGCTTAGGGACATAGTTTAGTGGTGTACTTAGCAGTGTTAGGTTACTGTTTTTTTCTTTTCTATTGGAAAAAGAAAAAAGGAATCCACATGATATCTGCTTATGAAATTCAATCTGTTTCGAGGACAAAATATCTATAGAAAAAAACGGAGCAATATCTTTGGAGAAATCAAGGTGATACAAAACTGCAAAGGCAGTTTTGAAAAAAATAAAGATCAATTTCTGATGGCAATTCATAAACTGGGCATAGAAGAGGCAGTGCATATGTTGCTAGAGATTTGAGATGTAAACAGCATCTGGAAGACGAAAAGCATGAGTTGCTTTGTCAAATGGTAAGAGGCCATAGTTGTTGACCCTGACTGGATGCCAGGTACCCACTAGAGTCACTATGTCACTCCCCTCTTCAACTGGACAGAGGAGAGAAAATACAATGACGGGTTCATGAGTTGAGATAAGGAACCGGGAGAGATAACTTACAAAGCACTATCATTGACAAAACAGGGTGGGGATATTCATTAAATTTATTACTAACAGAATCAGAATAGGAGAATGAGAAGTAAAATAAATCCTAAAACCACTTTTCCACACCCCTCCCTCCTTCCCAATTTCTACCTCCTTCCTGGCAGTGAATAATGGAGATGAGAAATGGAGGTTACAGTCACTTAATCTCAGATTGTTTCTGCCACTTCTCAGGGAGAGGAGTCATTCCCCTGCACCCTATGGGGTCCTCCCCATGGACAACAGTCCTTCATAAACTTATACAGTGGAAGTCCTTCCCAGCAGCAACAGTTCTTCACAAACTTCTGCAATGACAGTCGCTTTTCCATGGGGTGCAGTCCTTCAGGCTGCTCCAGTGTGGGTCCCCCACAGGGCCACAGGTCATACCAGGAAAGTCTGCTCCAGTTTGATCTCCTCTCTGCCAGGGTCTACAGGTCCCTGCCAGGACCCTGCTCCAGCACGGGCCTCCATCACAGAGTCAGAGCCTCCTTTGGGTATCTGCCTGCTCTGCTGTGAGTCTCCTCCACATGCTGCAGGTGGATCTCTTCACTTCGATGGGTTGCAGGGGCACAGCTGCCTCACTATGGTCTGCACCACAGGCTGCCTGGAGCACCTCCTCCTCCCACTTCTCCACAGACCTTGGCATCTGCAGAGTTGTTCACATGTTCTCATTCTGCTCTTCTCTGGCTGCAATTTTCATCTGCCCAATAACTTTTTTATTTTCCTTTTTAAATATGTTACCACAAAGACATTACTATTATTCCTGACTGGCTTTGCCTTGGCCAGTGGCGAGTCTGTCCTGGAGCCGCCTGGTATTGGCTCTGCCAGACACGGGAGAAGCTTCTGGCAGCTTCTCACAGCAGTCATCNCTTTGGGTATCTGCCTGCTCTGCTGTGAGTCTCCTCCACATGCTGCAGGTGGATCTCTTCACTTCGATGGGTTGCAGGGGCACAGCTGCCTCACTATGGTCTGCACCACAGGCTGCCTGGAGCACCTCCTCCTCCCACTTCTCCACAGACCTTGGCATCTGCAGAGTTGTTCACATGTTCTCATTCTGCTCTTCTCTGGCTGCAATTTTCATCTGCCCAATAACTTTTTTATTTTCCTTTTTAAATATGTTACCACAAAGACATTACTATTATTCCTGACTGGCTTTGCCTTGGCCAGTGGCGAGTCTGTCCTGGAGCCGCCTGGTATTGGCTCTGCCAGACACGGGAGAAGCTTCTGGCAGCTTCTCACAGCAGTCATCCCTGTAGCCCCTCCCATTAACAAAACCTGGCCACACAAACCCAATACAAAGGCTAAATGTGTATACCAGCAGAAAAGGAAGCTCTGCGATCAAAATTAAGATTCACTGAAAAAGGCAGGAGTTGTGACAAAAACATTATCTAATTGTGTATGCAAAGACTGTATCAAGTTGTATTTTAACAGGCAGGCAGATCCAGAATGCTGTCATCCTTAATTCTGAAATCCCTAACTTTTGAACTCTTTTAACATAATTTTTCAATATAGCGTGTAATGTATAATGCATATATGCAGAAAAGGCAGTTCTGGCAGTAACATTCTCACTTTATCTGTTGTTAGCTATTTCTTTTCTCAGAAAACTAATCAAACCCAAAAGCACTTCATAATTTGCAACAGAAGGGAATTGACTTTCTTATGTCAGTTTTAATCCTTTCTTTTTGTTACTAATAAAACAGTTACCTGTGTCAGCTAATTTGACTTTGACTTGCATTTATTTACTACATTCTTATTTTTGATTGTCTGAAAGGAAAGGGAAATCAAGTACATAAAAATGTTTGATCAATTTATCTATTCTGCTCTCACAGGTATGGTAAAAGGGGACGCTTTCAAAATATTTTTTCTAGGACAAAGATGATCTGTAGTTTCAGGACAATATTGCATTAAAATAATAAAAAATACCCAAACTCCTGGGAGCATCAATCAGAATTGTCATTCAGTTTGTTTTCCACCAGAACATTTTAGCATGCCATCTTATTTCAGAAAGCAGATGGTGTAGCATTTAGTTCTCAGCTGTTGGGAATGCTGACGGACTCATCTTCTTTGGCACAGTTTGTGTTGCACTTTTTAAACAATAACACTTTTCACTAATTGATAGAAATTGCACAATTCAACTATGCACCCACTGCTTAGCACAGGGTGATGCATTCTACAAAGTTAGTGTCACATGAACTTCAGTTTGTAACTTTAGTTTTCTGTCATCTGAGAGATTTCAGGTCAAGAAGCATTAGTCATTTCATGTGTTTGATCTACCTGAACTTTTCTTGCTTAAGAATAAACATCCGAGATCAGTTGGGTTTGGTTTTGTTTTGTTTCTTCTTAATGTATAAAATGTGTAGATTGTCCAGGCAGTTTGAGGAATTTACCTTGTTTAAGGGAATCCTGGAGATTTATATAAATACCAGTGAGAATATATTGCAGCTGCAGAAAAGGACCTCCCCTGTAGCTGTAATCAGTTTGATTTTAGAACCTGTAAGAAAGGAAAGGTACAAAAGAACTGCTTCGTTTTTAGTAACCCAGATGTTGAGACACTGAATCCCACTGTTCCCTTTCTCTACTACTTATTCCCTTGACATCTCACACTTGTAAATTTTATTTTAATAAGAAAACTATTATATTGCTCAAAGTACATAATTACCTCACTTTCACTTGAAAAGCCTTCTCAGTGATAAAATAGATCCTATTTTCCCCAAAATACATCCTGCCTGAAGAAAACAATTCATTATAAAAGAGATTTCAATCACTTGTTCAGAAAGAGTCATAGCTGAAGTCTCTTTTAAAAATGATTTGCTGATTTTAGAAGCAAGATTTTTGTCCAAGAGACATCATTGTTTGAATAGTAAAACATAAAATATAAAATTGCACTAAAAAAATAAGAATAAAGCAAGATTATATTACTGCTTCATAATGTGTTATTATCCAAGAGTTCATTGACTCAAAAAGAGATGGTGTGTCATACAAAAAATATCCAAATTGTTCTAAATGAAGGGTCATTTCTGAAAGGAGTAACTATCAATTTATTGGAAGTGCAACTCTGAAGGTTCTTATTCAACCAGTTTAATCTATTTTGTACATATTTCTCATCACCTAGCAATTTAGGTAGGCAATTTCGAAAGCTATGCTCACTTAACTGTATAATAAATGTGTTCATCACAAAGAAAAATAAATTGTCTTTACAGAAAAGAATTGGCTGAATATTAACCCTTCAGCATGCAACTTCTAGCTTGTTAAGATAAGCTCTGAAGCACTTAAATTATTTATATTTCCTAACCTGGTAAATTTATTGTGCAGAAATAATTGGGGTTTTTAGGAAAAAGTAACCCTAATCAAAATAAAACAACCTTGAACAGCTACACAACTTCTCCAGCTGATGATACACATATTTATTAAAAGAGTGAAAATATCCACTGATAAACTTAGTTGTTCTCAGATACCCAAATGACTTATACTTTACTCTTACTTTTCTTTTTCTTTTTTTTTTTTTAAGAAAGGTATTTGGTAGGTTAAAACTAAGTAGACTATAAAAAAGAAGATCTCTATGCAGAGCAGAGGAGTAGGGTTAGGGTTGAGAAAGGAAAGCAGAAAGAGGAGGACAAAACTCCTCATAGGCAAGATGACACAAAACTGTTACATCAAATTTTAAAATGCAAGAAAAAATATTCTGTCTATCTAGGTAGACTGATAGATAGGCCTCCAAGTATGTTCTGAAAACAAGATTTCCTGTTGAAATGACTATGCAGTTTAAATTCACATTGATTTCAAAAAAAGTGCAGATAGCAAAAGCTCAG
>VWZD01010541.1:23734-34381 GCA_013396695.1 Sakesphorus luctuosus
TAAATAAGAATTATTTCATACTCTGCCATAAGTCTTCTTCATCTTGTATCAGTCCACAGCCAAAAAGTGGATCTCAATAAGCAGCAGAAGAGTGTGCTTGATATTAGTGCTTTTTTTTTCCTGCTACTCCTTAGCAAGTAAGGACTTTACCTGGGAAAGTATTTTAATATGTTATATACTTAAGACTGATGGTTTTCCTTTGGTGAATGTTAAAAAAATAGTAAGAAAATATGTAACCAGTTTTTATGCAAATGTTATAAAATATAGTATACAAAAAGATGAGTAAAATGAACGTNATGACCTTCATGTTAGAAAATTTTCAGATATCACTGCAGTGAGTCTGGCATCCTTGCATTAACTCCAGTGACAATAGAGTTGTAAACAATACAAGAGATTGATTGCAGGATGGCCTCATTATGCTCAGTATGCTGTATCTCTTCTTTTCTGTATGATTTTTGCTCACTTTCTCTACAGAGAACAGCTTTGGGATATGTCTCACAACCATCCAAAAATTAAAACAAACAAACAAAAAACCCAAAAAAGAACACCCTCCCAAAATAGAATAATTTTAGTTACTGCACCTGAAATATCATATTTAATAAATATATTAAAATTCCAGTGGGTAAGCCCTCTGCTGAGAAGGTGTGACTGCACATCATAAATGCATAAAATTTGGGAAAAAATAGTTTAGAGTGAGTTGTCTACAGCCATAAAAAGATTTTCCAATAATTAAATGTGTCCTATTTATTCAATAAGGTATAAAGGAGTCCTTCGAAGAGAAAGGGAGAATGCATTTCACTGGAAGGAGAAAAGAGAAAAAAATAAAAACACAGACAAAAAAACCAGCCAAATAAAAAAGGAGAGTATACTTTATTACAGAGCATAAAAATTATTTCCATTCCTGCTATGATGAACTACCAAAAAAAAAAACCAATAAAAAAACAAACCCAAAAAGCTTTTTTCACAATTATTACATAAATTCTCTGTGCTGTATGCTTCAGATTTAGCCTGGAATTTCTGTGTTTGTTAATGTTTCTGAAAGTATACTGAAATGTTTTAAAGCATCTGAAATGATAAACTGAGCCACCACTGTACTAGGAGGTTCCTGTATTCCTGACTGGTTGAGGTTTGGCAGGGACAGTCTGAGATCCCCTAGTCCAAACCATGTTGTCAAGCAGGGTCACCTTGAGCTTTCAAGGTTCTTTTCTTTTTCCTAGAAATTTTTTTAATGCTAGGGTATTAAATGGCTACTCCTTTAGGCTAGATAATTTCATAGCAGGATCCTCCTCCAGTCATCATTAATGCCATTTTGCTGGTAGTTAAACTAATGGATTAGTAGATACTATTTCATAGCGATTTATGTGGACTATATTGCATTCTGAAGTTTAAACAGTAAAGCTACTACAGAGTAATAACTGAGGAAGCAACAGAAACTAAGAAAATGGGAAATTAAAAGAAACCTGTAACTGTACCCAGAGGTGTTAGGAATATGCCTACTTTAATGAGGAAAAAGCAGAACTAGGCATTATCAAGAACTAATAGCCTCATTACTGACCCTAAAGTTCCCCATGTTCCTCTTAATCCTGGTCTGCTTGCTGCTCAATTCCTCACAGTATTACAAGATGGAAATAAGACTTTATAATGATGCAGTCAAGTGACAGATCTTTAACAGAAATGTCTACAGCAGTCTTCAATTCAAGTAACCTCCATTCAAACTGATCTATAAAATCTCAATCTAATTCCCCATGAATACTATTTTCAGCTAAACTGAGCTATTTTCATTATTTGATTGTGTTTTGTATCTCTGGAGAAGACTTGAAAATACTTTTCTGAATTAATGAAGCTGAAGAAGCTTTGTGGGAAAGCTGGTACCTTCTTAATTTTTGCATGTTTAGCATGAGACCTTCTTAAAGGACTGCTGGCATTTTGAATAAATTCTAGCTCTTAATGGCTTCTTCATGAATATAAATATAGAAGCATAGCAGGGAACTTTATCACAGCTTCAAATCAAGTTGTTCTTTTGATGCCTTTTACCACAGTGGTCACAAAATATGTTTTCTCAAAATCAATTCTGGGTCACTTTGATTTGATTTTAAGTCAACAAAATTAATTCTAGGTACCTTTAAAATAGTATTAGCTCCATTTTTGTTATTTTGAAACATGATTAAGTGTTTTCTAATTTTGCAAATATAGTAAACCCCCTGCTTTCCTACACAGAGAGAATTGATGTTTCTCAGCTTCTCAGATGGGAGATTTAGATAAGATCTTACAAAATTATTCTGTAATGTGAGGATGGTTAGGCACTGAAATGTTTCCCGGAGAATTTTTAAATGCTTCTTCCCTGGAATTATTCAAGGCCAGGTTGCATGGGGCTTTTATTAACCTGGTCTGGTGGAAGGTGTCCCTGCTCATGGCAGACGGGTTGGAGATTGATGATTTTTAATGTCCCTTCCAAACCAAAGCATTTGAAGATTCTATGATTTCCATTTTCAATGTTATATCTATAAATTTTACATTAATTTGAAAATAATACGTAAAGCTCTGTATTCAGTATGAAATTGTAAGACCTGGATGGTCAATCTTGAATGTGAAATATGCCGTTCTAGATTAGGCTATGACTGAAAAGTTCTTTAATGCAGAGATGATGTCAAAGGCAGTCATGTCTTGTCCTGTGTTAAGTCCCTGTGATACGTAATTTTCCTCCTGCCAGAACTATTAAATATCTGGGCTGTTTTATCCCACTGATGCCGAGGGGTTTTTAGTTATTTGATTTTTCATATTTTGTAGATTTTAGAAACACAGTAGTTTGTAGTGAGTTAATACTTAGTGAGAAGCTTACAGTATAAGATTCCTCCCTATCTCTAACCCCTGCTCTGAGAACAGGCCGCTAAATTTGCCAGTTATTTAGTCTCTCTCTCAAGGTGCCAGATTAGAAGCTAACATAAACATAGAGCAGAGTGACCCAAAGACCTGGAAGACATCCAAGAGACCTTTATGTGTCGAAGAAGAAGAGGAAGAGGAAGACGGAGGGTCCCGGAGACCCCCAGACCCAATTCAGGGGGGTGGAACCTGGGAGGGGACAGGGGTGGAACTGGGACATGTGGACTGTAGTGATTGGAGGAATTGTATTATAAAAGCTATGGAAATCAAAGCTTAGACACATGCATGTCATCTTGTATTCCTGTGGGCACTTAGCCTGTTATTAAAGGACCTTTACTTTTTACCTTACCCCATATCAACCTGGCTCGGAGTCCTGCTTTGTGGGGGGAGGAGGGCATCCACGGCAACACCACCAAAGGACTGAAGCCTCCAGAGTTCTTAAAACAAAGGAAACCAACCTGGTTATACTCACCCCATTATCTATATACTTAGAGTGGTGTTGTAACTAATCACCTCTAAACTGTTAGCTCATTGAACTGCATGGGTGTTTTCAAATATCTTTATCCTGTTACAATAAGCAAAAGCAATTTCTAGACAAACATGTTTGCTCCATACTTATCCACTGTATAACACAAAAGAACATAACTACCACTACTTACATAAGTTGCCAATATTTTAATCCACAAAAATGTGTATTTACAGGGCCCTCATTGTCCTGGCATGACCTAAATGAATTGCAACCTGATCTATCAAATTGTGATGTTGTCGGGTGTTGTGTCAAAAAAAGTTCAAGGACCCTGGGGAGAAGTTCTGGTACAAAAATTACTGAATATTCACAGACATTTTCTTGTCCAAAAAGGAGCTACATACTAAGTTAAAATGTTAGTGAGCAGAGAATATCAGAGAAATAAAATGTAGACGTCTAAATCCATATTCTAAGTCTTCAGACCTCATTTTAATGTATTACTGTAACATCAGTTAATTTGGGAAAAAAATTATCCAGCTCATTGTAAAGTACACACTTCAATTTTTTCATTCCAATTTCTAAAGATTTCTTGTAGTTCACTCACTGCCAATGTGCTGGTTTAAAGGTAAACCGGCAGTAGAAACAAACCCACCACAAGAGAGATTATAAGAGAGTTATAATTTAATAAAAATATTACAATAAATGCAATAGCACAAAGAGAAAATGGTTTTAACCCACAAAACTCAGAAGTGTAACCCAGCACGCTGGGGCACAAACCTGATGGTATTCATTAACCCCTGTGCAGAGACCCACATGGTTTCCTCAAGTCCAAAGCAAAGGAGGTGAAAAACCTGTTGGTACAGATGATGGTTGCAGTCTGGTTGAGAGTGGTGGTCTCCTCCTGTCAAGGTTCTGGTCCCTCTCTGGATCCAGTGAGTGGTTCCCCAAGTCCCCAAACCCCCAAGATTACATCCCCTCAGGTCCAGGTGGGACTGTCCAGTACATCCCCCAGGATGGGGAATTACACAACGGGAGATCTCACTCTGTGAGTCATAAGGTATTTTGGAATCATTGATGGCCCATTAGCAGACATGACACCTCAGGCAGGGTGTGAAGGTGCTATCGACTTCCTGGAGGGGAGTTATCACAGCTCCTATCTCACAGGTGTTTTCACACTCAGCTCACATCCTGAGAGGTCGGGTGTGCCCTGGGCAGCTGCTGCAAATGGTCAATTGTTAACAGCTCTTGGGAAATGGCATAGAAGGTTTAGAATACACAGCTTTATTCACACCCATGCAGTGATAAACTGGTTCCAGATTACTGAACTAGGACAGCCAATAACACAGAAAAGTAGGAGATCTGAGTTTTGTCACTATCAAAACTAGGCCTCAGTAGTTAATCTATCCTGATTTTAGGTTTATTGTAGAATTTTTTTTAATAAAAAGTCACAGACACATTTAATCTCTGGAAAATTTAACAATCAAAAAATATCAAATAAAGATCACTACCCAATTCATATCATTAAATTTAGGCCACAAATTAGTAATATATATGTTCCAGCGCATCAGACGGATTTCTGCCTTTATTACTCATTTGGTAACCTGAGTAAATACTATATACGTTGAAATTATCAATAAAGTCTTTTGTTTTACTGTGGGTTGTAGGACCCCAGACAGACTTATGCTTATTAAAGTGATTTTACTTTAAAAATATGCAAGACTGCAAATCTTCGCCAACCAAAATTATTGAAAGAGCCTTATGTTCTTTTAATACCTTAATAGAGAGTGCAAGGGAGAAAGGCTGCACGGGTGTTCTCAGGAGGTGCTTTTGCTGATAAACTAGAAAATAAGGGAACTTGACAAAAGTTTGAAGGGCAACATTCAACAAAAATAAAGCATTCCAGGAAGCATGTACTTAGCACATACTAACCCATACAATTTAGCAAAATCCCACCCATTCTAAATTACCCAAAATATTAAAAAGAATAAGAGGTAAAGAAAGACAGAGTTGTATCTACCACCCAAGATCCAACCACCAGAAGTCCAGAAGATGGCAGGATCTGACCACACAGTGGTCACATGGTGCTGCTTTTATTGGTTTTGTCCCCACTGTGGCCAACACCATGCCCACAGGCCAGCAAATCTGGACCTGAGTTAGGGGATGAGGCGTACAGTGTGGGGCAGCACTCCTGGTGTCCAGTGACCAACAGCTGCTTCGGGGCTGCCCCAGGATGCCCTAAGAGACTGGATAGAGGCAGGGCAGCACTTCACCTTCGTGTAATTCGACCTGTCACTTTCCCCCAACACACACACTTGAGCATGTCTGAACGAGCAGTTAATATAGTATACCAGTGTCTCACATGAGTAAAACTGGAGTGTCTTGTAAAAACTGTTCTTCATACACAGGAATTTTAGTGCTTCTTAAAATATCAGTTATTGCAAATTGAATTGTCCTTTGAATTTCAACAACCAAAATCCAGTGTTTTAATGATGTTTAAGGTCCTAACTCCTCTCAAACTAATCAGTAGTTGTGGAAGCTAAGTATTTTGAATATCTGAGCACAGTTCTTTTTACAGTTAGTAAACCCTACCACTCCAGTTAGCTACTGGGTTTTCATGCATTAATCTTTTGTTACTAATTTTATGTGATGAGTATAACAACAATTTTTTTTTCAATAAATAATTGATTTAGCAATGCATGTATTGAAGTACTTAGGCATGGAGCACAAGANACCTCTAAGAACATTTAATATGTTAATATGAATATTAGTATGTATTCCAAAAAGTAACAGTGAAGTTCTCACTGACTTATCAAAATCATGGTAAGCCTGCAAAGCGTGTGGTTATACTGATTTGCATACCGAGGGTAGGGAGTAGCACCTGTCCAGTGAATATATTCCAGCAAATATGTTCCAGTAAATATATTCTGTGCTAGAAGAAAGAAAAGTACTTTCTTTTCCCCTTGTTTGAGTTTGGTTTGCAAACTCTGCCCTTCTGTCTGTTGGTGTTCCGTCTCTTAGTGTTCTGTTAGGTAGAAGGTCCACAGAAACAATGATATAGAAGACAAACTCTGTGGAAGAAAAGGACTTGATTATTTTGCTGTTAACTTCATTTGCAAAATATCAGGAATTTTCTGACTGATTTCTCTAACAAGTGATGTGCTGAATTTCTGAAATTACTGAAGGGTGTTCAACAGCTGTAGTATGAAAAGTAGCTATGTTTCTGTCTTTGAGGGTAATGAAGAAAAAAGCATCCTTCTCTAGCCATTACTGAGATAGAATTTAACATGACCTGGAAAGCATGTGACCTCAGCAGCTATAAGTTTCAGAGGCCTGGCACAGTTAGAAACTTAAGCAAGACATTTAGAATGAGGACATAAACATACGGTAGAAAATGTCAAGCAGAGAATTACCTTTGAAATTTAGAAAAAATAAATGGTTGCCTATTGCAGGGCAGAGCATTCAACAAAACTTACAAAAATTCAAATTAAATACATGTTATAATAACAGCAGGATGGGTTGTCATGCGGTCTCTAAGAAACATAACCGTACTCCCTGTAGTATTGAATTTCTTCACACCACAATCAGAAAAATGAAACACTTAAAAAGACACTGATAATCTTACAGCTATTCACCTTTCTCATTAATTAAGACTGCAGGGAAAGAACTTATAAAGTAACTAAGTCTAGACATAATTGCCACTGATCCTACCTGCTAATGCAAAGTCCTGGTGAAGACAAGGAATCAATAGGACCTAATTTAGGATATTCAGTCTCCAACTGACTCTTTCAAAAAAAGGGGCAATTAACTTCCATTATCTTCTAATAAAAATTTTCTCCTTTGCTCTTAACCTATTATGATTAAACTGGGAGCTCTCAAATTCTGTTTTGTGTGTAACTGGTATTTGTGATTTGCTGTTACCTTTCAGAACCATTCTTATACTTTTTTTTTTTGAGTCAGAAGGCAATTATGTGGCAAACTAAGACACAATAGAATTTTATGTCTTGGTCCTTCAAATTAATTTTAGCATTGCAAAATTGTCAGTATCAAATAGATCATTAACTGCTTATGCCTTATGGCAGACAATAAAAATTTTTGCCTGATAAAAAGTGGGTAAAATTTGAAAGCGCCATGTAAGATGTCACCTTGTTCAGATGCAAAGTATTCTTGAAAAAACCCTTAGTCTATCCAGAAAACTGTCAGTAATTTCATAAGACTAAAAATGCTTTTAGAAACTTTGGCATCTCTTGAGGTCTGAGAGACAAGATATGCATTTCACAAACAATGTATTTTTCCATATTCTAGAGGATAAATCACAAAGCTTTTGAGGAAAAGTAAATAGTGGATTTTAGCCTCTCTTTCTGTGTCTGGTATTTCCCTTCTCTGTTAAACTTACAGATAAATAATATAGTACTTTTTTTTCTCTTGCAATGAATAGTACATACTATAGCAATTCTTCCAGTTTCTCAGACAGATCCTGCTTTAGTACTGAACAAGATACACTTACAAGATGCAATGAGTGGGATTACTTATCCTGATTTTTCAGTTGAGGAATTAGAAGAATTTTGCTTACTTTACGAACGAAACTTTTTCATTCCAATGGAAGTCTGCAGTCTTTATTATAGGAGTTCTAATTGTGCAAAAGCATTTCACATTTGAAAAATGAGTTAAAGTGAAAAAATAATATGTGTAGCCTTTATGGCCCTTAAGAGCAGTGAGTTGTTATGACTGCAGACTGCATCCTGCAAACTGCTCTTGGCCAGTAGAATCCCCAAAACTGCTTGACTTGACCACATCAAAGAATTAGCTGCCTACATCTTGTACAAGGTTCTTTGAGCACCATAAAACATGTATTTCCCATGCCTATCTCAAGCTCTCAGGCTATTAGACTTTCTCTCTGAATGTCTGCTGTGTTGAGCTTTGGAAAGCCACAAAGGATTAAGCACTGAGCTCAACAGCTTTTCTCCTAAAAAGGATTATACGGGATGTAGGAGATAGGTTAAAAATATTGCCTTGCCCACAGATATTTGGATGAACTACTATCTCTCAGGACTGTATCTTATCCATGACTACAAGAAGACTTTCTGTGATATGTTTAAGCTGTTTGAGTTTTCACAATACTACTAAAAATTTATGAACTTATCATTTTGAAGTGCTGGATTATTGCAATAGCTGGTTTAGAAATATTTGAGTAATCCAAAGTGTATGTATATAGGTTTTAAATCTTTTATTTCTGTTATAATTCTCACATTTATTTTTCAATCACTACCTTAGGGCAGGACTCCAAAAATCAGACCTGGAACTCTTTCTTTCTTCAAAGCACATGCCTTAAGGGAAAAGTGAAAAACTGACTGTGTAGCAAAATAATTTTCCTAGGGCCTAGTCTGTTAGCACTCCAGTTTTAACTGAAAAATATCTTTGAATATCTGTAATTATAGATTAATAAACTGGCTTAATTAACCTAAAGGTAAACTACCCAGTTAAACCTTTTTGAAATTTATACAGTTTTAATTTCTGTTCTGTCCCCTGTTTGTTTTAGACATAAAACTATCAATTTATCCAGAAATATTTGAAAGTACTTGGCTTTTCAAGTATAGCACAGATAGTTGTTCTTCCTTATGAATAAACCTGTCTTTCAAAAAATGTTTTTTTAAGACAAATTTCTCTGTACACAATGACAAAACCACATACTTCATAAAGTCCAGAGGAAGTGTCCTTGTTTAGCATAGAGGTATGATTCATCAAAACACAGCACTTACAGGACAAAATTATGCCCCTTTCACAAAAATACCACCAAATATGTTAGACTTTCTTTCCCATAAATATTCAATATTTGTTGCAGTATTGACATGCTACCTTTCAAGTTTCATCTAATAACAAATGCCAGTTAAACAAGCCCATTTTTCCTTTAGATTGATTTGCTACTGGAAGGCTAAATTTTTTTATTATAAGTAAAAAGCTATCTGCAAAAGTTATGTATATATAATATGTAAATAAAATAGATATAAATATTTTGAAATGTAAAAACTAATAAAAACAAAATGCAAAATGTAATTACAGCACAATAAATTTTGAGGTGATATTTACAGACTTGTCAAAACTAAACCAGTGATTAAATTGTATTCTGTGTCCTGTAGACAGTGAGATCTCAAGTTGCTTGTTCAAATTCATCCCTAGCTACTCTATCTTGTATAAAATTGCTTCTTTTAATACTCACAGGATTCCCTTAAAATTTCTAGTGTTGTCTTCTTTTTAGTATAGAGATCCTTGTATTAGTATAATGGAGGAACATAAAATGTTTAAGGGAAAGAATTTATTACCCACAAATCATTTATTAAAATTCAAAATACTTCAATGTAGAATAATTATCTTTTGGAACTTTTAGAGTGAAATCTCTGTGTAATCACAGTTAATTTTTATCTTTTTAAATACATTAGAATCTATAAAGACATTTTTCTAGCTGCCCTAGGGTTAAGAGTCCTGGAGTAACAGATGCTCAAAATGATTAGGGAGTGTATCCCACCTTTTCCTGGTTACAGCCTTCCCTCAGCTGGAGGACCACAGCCTTCGGTAGTATTGTAGTGCTTTATGTAGTCTACTGTTCAGTAGACTGCAGAATAGAAGCAAACATTCAGATCTTGCACAGGTATACAAATACTGACTCCAAGAACAGTCGTGTTGTCTACTCTACTGTCCATTTAAAAGGAAAAACATAACAAGGAGTTTGTGGGGTAATAACCTCTGAACACCTATGTCTGCTAAAGGTTTCTGAGCTAGCTTCCCTTGGGTTTGTCTCCAAGGTTAGCTGAGCATGAAGAAAAGAGGCAAGTTTCAAAACAATAAAGTAGCACACATTGTTTTTGGAGCAGCAGACCCATTATATTAGCTGCATGGCATATCTGACCCCCTATAATATTTGTATTAAGTATTTAAGAAGTTCCTCTGACATACGGATTGTCTTGAAAAAAAAGGTTGTGAATAAAATATATTAGCTCTACCAAAAACTTGTTAAACTATTTTAATTATCATGATAACAAGACATCATATTCAATTTAAATGTCTACCAGCTTCGTTTGAAAACGTTGTTGCAAAACATTCATAAAACAAATTTCTAAAGGCTTCATCTCAAAAAATATTCACAATGTCAAACTGAACAGAATGGTTAATTCTGGTTGACTCTAATCAACCTATGCAGATAGAGTAATCTAACCTAAACAGAGGGTCACAACTCAATAGCAAGTGAATTTTCATCTGTGCCACTTGAGACCCTAAAACTGGATTTAAAGCATGAGTTACTACAAATA
>VWZD01010544.1:2383-83159 GCA_013396695.1 Sakesphorus luctuosus
AAGACTTCCTGAGGTGCAGGTTGGTAGAGAACTTCTGTCTTCTTCAAGCTGCATTCCAGCCCAAAAAGCTCAGCAGCCTCTGCAAAGCAGGATGTTAAGCACTGCAGAGCTGCTTCTGTGTGAGCAACGAGGGCAGCACCATCAGCAAAAAGCAGCTCACAGACAAGGTGATTCAGGGTCTTGGTGTGGGCCTTCAGTCGCCTTAGGTTGAATAGGCTTCCATTGGTACGATATCGGATGTAGATGCTGTTTTCTTCATCGAGGTCTGCCGTGGCTCTTTGGAGCATCATGCTGAAGAGGATTGTGAATAGAGTTGGTGCAAGAACGCAACCTTTTTTCACACCATTGGTTATTGGAAAGGGCTCAGAGAGTGCAACACCATATCTGACTTGTCCACGCTGATCCTCATATGCTATCATGTACTATGTATATTATAGTAGTAAGGAACCAGGCATGGGTTTAACTATGAATGTTTTGGAATAAGAGCTTTGATGTACGTATTAATACTGCTAAAACTGGATGCTAGAGCCAGTTAAAATGGTTGCTCTTCATTCTCTAACTTGACTGTGATCCATGCAATGCTTAGATAGAATAAGCCTTCGCATTTCTTTGCAGCAATGACAAACTACAAAGGGAGTGAAAGGAATATTTTGGCATGGAATTTGATCTCAGATGTGATAAGTCAAACTTAAATACAAATTTTAATTGTTTACCTGGCAGTGGTGCAGAGGAAGGGTACTCATGCAGGCCATACTCATCACCAAAGCTGAAGAGAAGGATGTGGGATCCTTGGCTGGGTTCTGTTTTCTACCCTGGCAGAGACGCTACCTAGTCAGTTTATCACTTACCCATGTGTGGTGCGTGGGAGAAACAGAAGATGTTCCCATCATCAGGAAGTCATCATGACCTGTTGTGCTGACTTTACGTGACATTATCAAAAGAGAGGGGGGAAGAGAAAAAAAAGCCATTAATTTAGCACATTTGTTTTCAGGCAGTACATTAAGAAGAACTGTCTTCAGTTTTAAGTGTGTTGATTTAAAAGTATTTTCCCACCAACACATCATGACTAATATTCCATGCAGTCCTGGTCCTGCCTATCACTTTCTGATGTGGTTTCTGTGCAGCTGCAGGGAGGAGTTCATTTAACCCCAGCCAAGCACCTGACAATGTGAAGGAAAGGCTGCTTGTGCTCCGAGTGCTATTCTAGCAAATGAACTTTCTGAAGTAAGGATTGCACCCCAATAGCTGCGTATTTTTCAGCAGCAGCCATAGGGGGTGGGAGCTGAGAGCAGATTGTTAGGACAGAAGGGCCCAGGACAAATGGATGTGTAGCTGAACTCTTGAAGGCAGTTGCTGAGTGGGGAAACAAAAACATCTTCTTGCTTTATTGACATTGTAGGAGGCAGTGGAGAAGCTGGGAATGTCCAAGCATCCTCATATGAGATATATTTGTTTTCTTATGTATGTCAGCAGTGCCTCTCTAGAAATTTGATTCCAAGTTTAATGAACTTCTGCAACCATGTTCTGTGCCCAGGGAAAACATGTCTAGCTGCAGTTTTCATTCTCAGTCATTGAACTAACAAGATGTGACCGCTGTTTCTGAGACCTCAGGACACTCACATGCTCATGACAGAAGTGCTGTAAAACCGTGCCAGGTAAGAGGTGTATATATATGAGCACTGGTTTGCTTTCAGTGTGGTCTCTTGTAAAGAATTGGGCAGTGGCCAGTGCTGACCTCAAGTCTTTTTATGGGCTAAATTAATGTCTTTATTCTGCTTGGCATTGTGGGCCAAGAAAAATTTTAAAATGAATGCAAAAATTTATGGTGTGCAAGATGTCTGACAGTATCCTCAGTTGTTTTTGTGTTTCATCAGTGTGGTGTTACAAATGGGCCTGTAATGCAGAGGAGACTCTTATGGGTTGACAATGTGAATGGTGTAGCAGGAGGGGCTGTGTTGGGGCCCTTTTAAGTGGTAAAATATCCATCTTGCCCTGTTGTTGGTAGTAATTATTAATCTGTTTTCATTTAAAGAAACAAAAGCCCTGTAGATGTCATTTCATGTTTAAAATGTGGAGCTGATGTCAGAATTAGTGTCCTGCTGCTGCTGATTCACAGAAGAGGCAGGAGCTTTGAAACAGAAACAGACACAAAATCGCAGTGTCACTGGCTGTACTAAAAATTATGTCATGCTGGAAGGTGAGTTTTAGGCTTGTTTATTTTTATGACCCTGTACTTCTGAAAGAAAAACGTGAAGAAACAAGCTTTTCAGTATAGGAAAGGAAGAAAAATCCTGTCTTCTGTTTGGGGCTTGTCCAGCCTCAGGTTTGCTGCTTTTACAGGAGGAATGATTTTTGGAAAGAAAGAAAATATGCATTAGGCGCTCTCACTCCTTCTCTGATAACACATCTTTCTTCCTCAAGTGCAGATTGGGCAGAACTTCTTGTTTTGATAAGGATTAGGACTCCGACCTCACATTCTGAGCTCTGCCTTCTTGCTTTATTCTGTTGCTTCTTCACAGGCTTCAGGTCCAGTCTTTTAACTCTCTAAACTCTTCTGTGCCTCTCAGCTGGGGATGGTAGTGGCTTACTCAGTGATGGTGTTTGAAGGACAAATTGGTGATGGTGAAGCCTTGCGGGTCATCAAGAGGCTGGTGACAATGCTGCTTCACATCTCTCATATCTTACAGATTCAGGGTGGTGACCATCTGATGAAAGGTTATCTGCAACTGTGGTGGCCTGCAGCAGTAGGGAATTTGAAGCAAGCAGATCAGGAACAATGGCTCAAATAAACACTCAGATGATTGTAGCACAGTGGACGAACAACTAACTCTGGGATGTCTTGCTGGGCTTGCCAGACAGCTTCACAGATAGGGATGGGCAAGAAGGCTGAGACTTGAACATTTTCCAGAGCAGAACTTGGCAGGGTTTTGTGTCAACAAGGTGGCAGTCATCAGTGGGAGCTGTTCAGAGAAGCCAAATTCACTCATTGACCCTCAAGGGTGTCTTGAAAAGCATGGACTGCCTTGGCTATAGGGAGGGGAGCAGACTCTACCTCAGCTTCCCTTCTCCAGATGCTTTTTATTGGTACTGTATGAAATTAAATAGATTTGAATTAAGTGGATTCTTATGTGTGTTCCCTGCTCATTATGGATTACTAAAGGCCATTTTTAGTCTCTGTGGTGGGTACATAGGACTGACCCTCAGAGTTTTAAGGACTTGTCCAAGTGCCAGGGGAATGGGACTACATGCCAGGAAAGGTAAAAGCACAAGGACTGGCACTGGAGGAGCTTGCTTGGAGGGGGAGGAGGCAGGAAGGATGTAAGTGTGTACTTAGGCCTGCTTCAAGGAAAGCTGCAGACACATTGGCATTTATCTACAGGAGTTAAAACATAGTTGCTTTTTTTTTATAATTAAAAATACCAGGCTCAGTTTGAGTAAAAATTGACCTTCCCTCACAATTACTCAACTTCAGTCCTCCCTGTCATGTCTCTGGCTGTGCAGCTGCCGTGACCTCCTGCAGCAGGCAAACCTGAATGCTATAGGTATGGGGAAACCATAGGAAATACTCACTTCCTCTTTTTTTGTGAGGCTGTTTTATTTATGGCTGTTGTGAATATGCCCAAAGGTAGCAAAGAGCTTGGAAGCCACTCCACATTTCTTTTTCCTATTGCAGGTCAGCTTCAGCTTCTCCCTGCATTCCCCATCCGTAAGTGGACATTAGTCATATTTACACAAGGAGCCTAAAAGTCAGCAGATGGAAAAGATTGGAATGGAGAGAAAAGGGGGCTTCGGTGTTTTTTGTTTGAAAGCTTGGTAGGTGCGAGCTTTGCCTCATGTGCAGTGCTGTGAGGCCACATGGAGAACTTGCCTATGGATGACAACTTCAGAACTAGAGGAAGTTTCTGCCTGGGTCCCCACACTGCTCAGTTTAATGAGGCGTGCTGGCTTTTGGCAAGTTTCTGACTGGCTGCCACTCCAGGCCATTGTCTCTCATTAGGTTATATGCTTTTAGGCACTGGGTTGAACTTACTGGTTGGTGGTGGTCTGCTTTTTACACACTCCAATTTACAGAGCTAGCATCAAGCTATTAAATTATTGAGCTGGGGTTTTAATAGAAGCCCCTGTATAGGCTTAAATTGTTTCCACTCTATTTGGAGTTTCCTGCTCTGCTGGGTTTTATTTTGTCCTGTGCATTAAAGCATTGAGGGAGGAATTCACAGGAAAGCACAGAGGCAAAGAGGAAGAATTCAGCCTGAAAGCAGTAAAAAGTACAGACAAAATAAAAGGTACTGTATCCAGCTCTGATGGAGGTGATAGAGGAAAAAATGTGCCCTAATCCCCATGACAAGTTCAGTGAAAACTTTTGTGTTTCTTTTAAAAGCTGTTTGCAAGGTAGGTTTCTCAGTAAAATATTTTCAATATTTTCTTGCCCAACTATTTCTGACTTGCCCTCCTCCCCAGGGCTTGAAAGGGACGTTTGTCAGCAAATACAGCTACACCAGTTTTTCCCCCAGCGCCAAACCGTGCTGCAGCCAGTGGGATGGCAGTGCTGTCTGGTGGGACCTCCCTTCTTGGTGAGGGATGCACCTTCCAGCTTTGCACCATTTCCACCCACTCCTCCTCTTGCAGGCTTTCCCTTACAAACACACACCACTGAATACTGTGTCAGGATTACACTTGCTGATGAAATGCTGTGTAAGTCAGATCAGACCAGCACTGCACAGATAAATTTGTGTTGTCCTTGATGACAGGTACAGTCACTGTTCTCCACCAAATGGCTTGACTCTGTCTCACAGTTAAAGTGAGGGATGTTGTTTCAACCTGTGCTTCCTTAGTAGATCAGGAGTTTCAGCACCAATTCTCTGAGGCTGCTTCATCATGAGCAGTGACCTCCTTCCTCTGGGAGTGATTTAGATGAGAGAGGTTTGGAAAAGCAATGGTAAGAGGTGGCAGTGGGCTAAAACTGGTCACTGTGCTCCTGCCCTTTACTCGGCTGCCGCTGTGCGCCCCAGCAAGAGGAATGTTTTCCACAAAGCGGCTTCACAGTTTGAAGAGCCAAAGAGCCTGTGCATTGGAGTAATGGGGTACAGCTACAGCAAGCCAAGGCAATCGAGCTTCAAGTGTGCACTTGAGGGCTTGGAGCAGAACTTTGCGGTGTGTCTTACAATATGTAAAACAGCTTAAACCATCTGACTCGGAAGCTACTGACTGAATCTTGCCTGGGGTTTGCAGATCTGTCTGAGAAAAATTGGACTGTGAATTTTAAAGGCTATCTTCCTCACTCAATGGCAGGAACAGCACTGCAGTTCCTACCATTGTCATCATGCTTGAGCCATGTTTGGATACTGACTGCATTTAATTGCATGGGTAATGTACTTAATGTCTCTGTGGGGGTCACTCATAACACTCCTTATTTTGGGGTTTCAGGGAAATTAGGGACAGTAGCAATCCATTTTGGTTCTCCATCAAGGCAGGAGTTTTGCAGATGATGATGATGATAGTAACAGCTGTGGCTTAGTTGTGGAGTAACCTGGCTAAACTGAGGTAAATTAGCACTGGCAAGTATGGTAGAGCTTAATACTTGCAAAAGAACAATATCCAATGAAAAGTACTACAGGTGTAGGCAGAGGCCATGAGTTCCCTGAGTTTGGATAACTTGGAAGATATGTGTATTGGGTTATTGGGAAGTCCCTGGCAGTGCCTGTTGGCTTTCAGTCCTGCAAATAATCTTCTAATCAAATACTTACGTATTTGGGTGTAGAACTGAGGTTGTCATATGTCCTCCATCCCATTTTGTGACAAACTGGTTATGTACCTTCTGAGGAGCTCTTTTGTACCTGTCTGGTATCTCCAGTGGGGCATCTAAGGTGGTTCTTGGTTGCTTTTAGCAAGGACAATGTGCTGAAAGGTCTCTGGCAACAATTGGCCTAACATGCCTTGCCCTACTTGTTTGGTTTTTTTTTTTAACAGATGGACCTCTCTGTGGAAACTCTCTATAGTTTCATGCAGGAGCGCCAGAAGAAGTACGCCAAGTATGCGGAGCAGATCCAGAAGGTCAATGAGATGTCTGCCATCCTTCGCCGTATACAGATGGGCATTGACCAGACGATCCCACTGATGGAGCGACTGAACAGCATGCTGCCCGAGAGTGAGCGGCTGGAGCCCTTCAGCATGAAACCCGACCGGGAGCTGAAGTCTTAGCTGAGCCAGCAGGATGCCCCTCCTCACCTTCCATGCTCCAGTGTTCAGCACAGACACACTTCCAAGAGGCTGGATTGGCAGGTGTTTACAGTGGTTGGCAGTGCTGCCTGACTCTGCCAGGGCATTAGAGGAAGAACAGCATCAGCTGCCGGAACTGCACAGCCAGGAATCCAGGAGCTCCCCTGTCCTGCAGTCTGGAGAAGATGATTTACCGTTCTTTCATCTCACTGCTCTTGCCCTCCTGTCTCCTTTGCCACTACCACCACCTGTGCAGAGACATTTGTTTCATTCCTGTGACTAGTTGGGGTTTACAGAGGAGGAATTTTCTTTCATCTGAATTACTTTTTTTTACTAAAAGAATTCAAAGGGATAGGGGATGTGATGAACCTTCTATCATGGTTTTTGTGCCACTGGGGTTTAGACAATTAGATGGCTGGAAGGTATTTCTAAGATTCTCTGGCCTTGGAAATAATGTGTTTTATAGGTGAAAATGTGGGAGCCAGAAACTGGCTTATTAAAATTTGCATATTATCATAATTAACATGGTTTGCATGGCAGGGTTTTGGCATGTCCTTGAGGCACCTATTTCTATGGGCTCACTAATTTATGAGGCTGTAAAGGAGTAACTGTGCTAGATATCCAGATGTCTGCTAATGTTAAGCAAGCCTTAGTGTTCCTTTTCCCCCTGCCCTGGCGATGTCCCCATGCCCTAGCTGGTGGCATTTCATGTCCTTCTGACAGGTGCTGGTACCCGCCAGCTCCCTTTGGATCCCAAAGTTGGACATGAGGTGTCTTATTTATTGGGACACTCCAGTTATCTTGGTGCTCTTTTCTACCAGAGAGGTGCACTTGCTTCTTTACCTTCAAGTATATGGAGTTGGAGGGGAGACATGAGAAGTCATTTGGATCTTAGCACTGGCTGAGCTGCAGTTGTGCTGAGAGCTGGCCTAAGCATGCTGTTTAATGACTGAAACCACTTGGTCCTTCAGGGACCATTCTCAGCCACCTGTTCCAAAGGCAACAGGATGTTCTTGCCTTCTCCCAAGCAAGCCAAGGACACTGCTGGAGGGCAGGCAGCATGTCCACACTGCCTGGCTGCTGGGGTGACCCGTAGGAGACAGGTTAGTTGCCAAGTCTGTCACTGATCTGCTGGCTGCAGGCAATTTGCAGCACCTCTCTGAGCTTTGGTTTCTCCCTGTGTAAAACAGGGATATCTTATGTACTGCTGTAAAAATATTTATAGATCTAGAAATAGGGTTTAACAGCCTGCATCACCAGTGCATGGCAGCTCTTGTCTGCAGCAGAGAGAGCGTGTAACCAGCAGTGAGGAGCCCTTGGTTTGCTGGGGCAAGGGTAGGTTTGTCTGTGTTACGTTGGTCCCAGGATGCTGTTGCTGGTGAGGAGGCTGAAGTGCTCATGAACCCCAAAGGTGGTTTTATGTCAGAAGTCCAGTTCCAGTAGTGAAGACAGCCCACTTTGGAGCATCAGGGACAAACCAGCCTCCAGTACGGCACAAGGCTAGGTGACTTGCCAAAGACAGCTTGCTTTAATATATCTTATCATTTAGGAGTATTTAATCAGCAGAAGGTTCTCTCTGAACATTTGGAAATAAGAATGCAGTAGGTTTTTGATGATGCTAATTATTGCCTGGTAGCAAGAAGCAACAGGCTATTCTCTTGTTGCATTCCCAATGGCCATGTAGTGTAGAGTTAATTTTTGTGATACAGACTGCAGCCAACTTTGATGTGCATCAAAACCACAGTGGTGATTGGAACCCAGGGCCTGCTGAACACTGAAAGTAGAGTCCTGTAGAAATGAAGCCCCCTGGAACGATTCCCTGGGAAGGGCAATTGGTTGCTTCACAGAGAGCAAGGAATTCAGCAGGAGATATTTTAGCAAAGGCAGCAGAGGGGACCTCCTTGCCTACTGCTCCCACCTCAGAGGTTCTACACAGACATATGCTGTGTGTTGCACAGGATACAACATCCTTGTTCAAGCTTCCTGCCATATTTTACAATTGGTTTGTTAAAAGCTTTAACCCATGAGAACCTGCTTGTCATGGTCATGGCTTTGCCCATGTGGGTCATCATTGTCCATCATGGAATGTCTCTGCCTCCTGCCTGCCATCAGACACACAAGAATGTTGAACAGCTTTAAATAGCAGCTGCAGCCATTTTTGTCCTGTTTGTCCAAATGAGGCTGTCTGGATGTTTAAAATGTGCAGCATTCAGCTGTCTGCCAGACAGTATCATTAATATCCTGATGTGCTTGGAAGCCTGTGCTAGTGGGAAGATCCTGATACTGGATCTCAAAGCAGGGCCCTTGAGTTATTCTTTCCTGTAAGATGCTCTCTCCTGTAAGGCTTCTAGACGTTCACACCATTATCAGATCGAAGCATTGCTCCATGCAGTGCTGTTGAGGGCACGTGCATAGTGTTCCCATCAGAAGGCTGCAGGAGTGAGGGCTACAAATCAGTTCCTTCCACATTTGCTAGAAAACATTGGCATTGGACTGAGAATGGTAGAAAATGCTTGTTCCTAGGAGCAATGGCCTTTAAGTTTGTGGCTGTACTGCTGGGCCTCACAGACAGAGCTTTTCAAACAGCAAGGGCAGGTTGTGAAAGGCCTAACAGCTTAACTAGAAAGAAATCAGAGATGAAATGTGAAGGCCAACCTCTTCTAAAGCTCACACGTCATCACCTCCATTCCATGGAATAGTCTCTTGTATGGGTACTGTAAGATAGCATGCACCCTCTAACTGTTCTCAAGCAGTGGTTTACAGTTTTATTTAAAACACTGTCATGGCCTTCATTAACTGTAAATCTGTGGCCCTGTTGCTAAGGGGAAGACATCTGCCACAGCATCTTGAGATGCTGTTTGTTGCTTGGCTGCTCCTTTTTGGCTTTGCTCTACACGCTGGTTTCAGGTGCAGGTGATGCTCAGGGTGAGACTGTCACTCTCATGCTGCTTAGCAGGTTTGAGATGTGACTGAAATTACCTTTCTGCTTCTTTTCTTTTCCAAGCCAAACGCTCTTGGAGAAGGCCTCACATCTTTCATGAATGTACTAGCTGTTACTTCTACCACAAATAATACTCTGGTGTGCTCCACTGAAATCAGACATTTCTGCTCTTCCCTGCTTTCAGAGGTGGTGTGTGGTCTAGGGTATAAGCTAAGCTTCCTGATACGCAATCTTCTGAAAAGCTGGAGAGGAGGGCAGTGCACTGAGTCTGTGGTTCCTCTCTGGCCTGAACTGCTCTGGTTCTTCCCTGACTCTGCTCTTGCAACTCTCTCCTTGTGCTGCCACTGGTGCTCATTGCATCACACACTGGTCAGTGTGCTACCTGCACAGGTTTGCTTTCTTTCCATTGTTTTTGTAATGGAATGCATTGACAGGGTGCTAAAGTGCCAGCCTATCTGCAGGGCAATTTCTGTGAAAATCCAGTGAAGCAGACAGAGGTTTTGGGATTTTTTAAGTATATGTATTTTAAACTAAATATATTTAAATGTATTTAAATATTTAAAGTGTGTTTTCCCCTCTAAGCTTTTACATAGAAAGAGCAGAAACACATGTTTTCACAAGCCTATTCACTGTATGAGCGAGCCGCCCTCTGACTGTGTGCCAGTGTTTTCCTGAGGTACTCCCAGAATGTCCCTCCTGTTCCCAAGCTGCCAGCATGTATTACCAGCCTTGTGGCTCAGCACTCCATGGTTTATGGGTGGTTATCCTGTTTGCAGATTTGCTCTGCTTTCAGCTGCCTACATGCTACATATTCCACAGCTTCAGCATTAAAACATTTAGTATGGCTCTTTTCTAAGTGTTTTGTTGCTCCAGTTGCCTTGCTTATTCTTCATTTCCAATGCACCACTTCTCACCATGATGTCTATGGACAATGTTTAGCTTTGCTTTGTACCCAGAACCCACCTTTGTACTGTGGAGATGGCCCATTTCAGTTGCCCTGGGACTTCCTCTGCTCAGAGACTGTAAGGAAACATGTCCCAGAAAGAAAATAAATGTTGGGTTTTCTTCCAATACCATCCCAGTTCTGGTTGGCACTGATGTCAAGTTTAAATACATGATGTGAGCAGCAGTGCTTGGGACTCACCAGCAGTGGGGTGAGACTTTTGTTCATTCAGTTGGCTGCCTCCCTTTTCTGTGCTGGCAGCCCCTTGGAGGTAATGAGGATCTGGGACTGAGGGACGCAAGACACATGTGTAAGACTGAAGCTTCCCTGTGCAGAGCACTGGTAGTGTGAGACATTGCCTGTTTTGTTAGAGCACTTGCACCTTGTGCACATCCAGTGGCTTTCCCATGGCCAAGCAGGAAGACTAAGCATGAGCAGCAGAGTATGTCTCATTTCTTTTATTCTTTCCTCCCACACGTATCTCCCTGTCGAATAGGGACCGTGTCCTGACAGATGCCTTACATCAGTTCTTTGCCAGATGGCAGAAGGAGCTAGAGCTGGGCATCCTCAGGGCAGGCTGTGTTCCAGGCTGTCCTCTGCCCTGCTGTCTACTCATCTCCTCCTCTCAGTTCCTTGCACGTCACTGAATGGGTCAGACTCTGCTTTTAGCCAAAGTTTAGCTTCTTTCAGCTCATTTTTGATACTTCTGTGGAAGCTGTTGGCTTGCTTTTAGCTGCCATAGTTAGAACTTTGTCCATTGAGCTGAGCATGCGTGGGACAGCCAGATCCACAGAACTCTGAGATTAGCTCACTTGGTTAGAACATCTCGCTAATAATGACAAGATTGTGGGTTTGCTCCCTGTATGGGCCATTCACTTAAAGAGCTGGACTTGGTGATCCTTGTGGGTATGTACCGTGATTGTGATTCTGATTCTGTGAAGAATTGCTCACCCAGCAGTCCCCAAAGCCAGGGCAGGTCTTGAGGTGATGATGAGTGTGCTCCAGCATATCTACAGCCTTAATGACCTCATCATCCTAGGGCATGAGAGGGGAGAGAGGCATTCAAAGGGCAATTCCTAATGTCAGCTGCCTAGAATAAACCTTTTTGTCTTTTTTAAAGCTTTGTATTTTACAGATGGAGACTGAGCACTGACCCCATAGGGATGCTGTAAAGGTAATGAAATACAGTGGCCATAATGAAGATAGGACAGTAACATAACCAGAAATACATGGGGATTTGATTTTGTCAAAACATTGTTTATATGAACTGCTAATCTGTAAGAGAAGGATTTGAGAGAACTTCCCAGTGCCCAGGTACACATATATCCTGTAAAAGAGTTTCCCTGCCCCAGTTTTGTGGAGCTGATTATGGACAGGCATTAACAGCCCTGTAGTGTGCCAAGCACCACTGTATGCTCTTCCCTCCACAGGAGGTGGCTGGAGTGCTGTAGTGCCATAGGCATTTACTGGGGGAACCTGGTGAGCTTAGGGAATCCCAAGATGGAGCTGTTTCCTGCAGGAAAATGGTTACTCTAATAAACCTGTCAGTGGTTTACAGGCAAGTAAGTGAATGTACCTGCAGCAGAGCACTGTTCTCATGGCATTGGGAAAGAAGGTGGTGATGGACTCTCACCTGCACAGGGGGTGCTGAACAAAAACAAAAACCCCAGAGGCAAATTTAGAGGGCTTTTTTTTTGTTTTGCTGTTGTTAGGGGTTTTTTTTTAAAAGTGATTTGATGTAGGGTATCACACTTTGGCTTTGTACAGCAGTGGAGCCTGTAAACAGAAGCCGAAATCCAGCCCTCAAACTGAGCAAACCCTTCCAGTGGGACATTCTCTACAAGTGTGTGACAGCATTTTACAGGCTGGGTAAGCAGCCCCTTCCTTGACAGGTGGGTGTTGCAGAAGGCAAGAAATAGCTCTCTTTCCTTTTCTATTTATGGTGGCGCTTGTTAATATTCTTGAAGTGCAGAATTAGTTGAAGGCTTTACTGCAGGACACTTCACTTTACCTCAGAGCACCCATTTGAACCTGAAGGCCAAGAAGTTCTCTGCAGTCATGGTTCAAAGGGAAAGTGCTGCTGCCAGGCAAAGCTGATGTATTAGGAACACTGTAGAACTTGAATTCTCAGTTGTGGGTTTGTGTGTGTAAGAGTGGTATTGTATTACAAGGATAAAGTGTCTAAAAGTACTAGAACTACTTTTATCCCAGAAACTTGAACAACAAATACAGGCTAGCTGGGTGTATGGCTAGCTAATTAAAATGCCTGGGTAGGTGAGTTTGGTTGAATCTCAGTAATTTTGGATTTAAAAAGTGACAGTAACAGTCTTATTAGGACCCCAGTGCTGTCCCAGAAGTGCCAGGCCCTTGTTCTTGGCTTTTCATACCACCACTTTCTGGTAGAAATCGGTTTATAACTTGTTCTGTTAGTCACAGCTTATAAAGCAGCAAGCTGATGACTATAGTTAGTAAAGACAGCAGCTCACCTAATTACTGTATTTCCTTTCTGTCTTTCCTAGTCCCCTCAAAAGTAGGGGTACGTGATCCCTGCTGGGGGGAGGTTTGCTCTGTTTTCAGTCCACTTCACTCAAGGAATGTCACTGTGATGGTTACATTAAGAGCCAAGTGACCTCAGAGACCTCTTCCCCGTAATGCCAGTCAGTGAAATGAAAATTAAGTCTTGATGACATGCATGAGGCATGCCCATTTCAGTTCAGTTGCCCATGGGATTGTGACTGGAGATGACATTAGATTGTCTCTTCACAGAGCTGTCTACTGCCGGGGCAAGAGTGGGAGAATGGAACAAACAGGAGTAGAGCAGATCCTGCAAGGCAGGCAGAAAGTAGTGCTGGAAGCTGAAGTGCATGCTTCAAAAAACTGAACCTGAGGGAACAGAGCTACTGTGATCAAAAGTGGACTCTAGGGTAGGGTGAGGGAAACTAGAGCAGCTGAATCTTAGACTGTCATGTCAACCTGCAGCTCATGACATTAATCTGCATGGTTCTTGTTTTGCTGTGGAATGGATGCAGCTTTCTCTGTTGCTACATCTTGTTTGTAGAAAATAGGAACAGAAACTTACATAGGTTGTTACTTGTGCTCTGTCTGATGGTTCTTAGAGAGACTAAGAATTCTGCATTTCCCTTTCTGGAAATATGCTTTGAAATTCTCTTTTAAGAAAAGCTTTTGCTACTGCACGTGAGTTTGAAGATGCACAAACATTGTAATTTGTATGAGCTATTCTCTGAAGCAGCAATGAGGGCCCTACTCCAATCTCAGCAAGCAGAATTTGCTCTGCTTCAGGACTGTCAGAATCAGTCAAAACAAGTTTACATTATTCTTCAAATAAGAAGTATGGGAGGCAAGAAAAACCATGGGGTTCATTCTAGGTAACTTAATAACTTTGATATACTTGCTTCAAGAAGACTAACACAGCTGCCTGAGGAACAGTTTACTCACAACCATATTAGACATTGTAAGGTGTTAATGTAGGAAGTGCCACTGTTGATCTTCAAGGGAGCAGAAGAGAAGGGGTAATCAGAAACAGGTAAGAGGATTAAATGGTTACCTGTGCTGTAAAATCACCTCTGCTTGCGACAAGTGGTGCAAAGCTGCTCAAACCATGTCATTCACAAACACGATATCCACAGAGAAGGGTATGTATGATAAAGGGCAAGCCTGCTTCTTTGTCCTGCATGCTAGGGAGCAGATCCTACTGCAGGCAGGTACTCCACAACCTTTCCTTAGTTGTTCTTTATAAACAGGTACCATTTCTGATTTTATTTCATCATACGTACAGGTTTGCTCATGTCACAGGATGAGAAACTGACATCTCTGAACCATTTGAACAGCTTGCCATTAAACCAAACATGCCATACACCAAACGCCTTACACCAAACGCCATACATCCTATTCATATTGAACATGTACATGTTTCCCCCTCACATCCTCCACTTTGCTTTCCAGATTTCTACAAACCATTTCCAGTATTGTTCAGGAACAGGACTCTAGTTCAGATAGGAGCCAGGGCACCACCCTATGCAGGACATGGGGACTGCTGTAGGGATCCATCCCCTAAAAATACTGAGCCTACAATTTTGATTCTTTCAGGGACCAGAGTGTACTGGAAATCACAAGGAGCCACAACACCAGATTTCAGTTCCTCAGAAGGCAATAAAGAAAACAAACCCCAAACATATATGAAGAAAAGGGGGGAACACACATGTCTGAAGGAGCACAAAAGACAGGAAGAATCTGCTTCTGTCTCCAGGATTGATAACCCCATTGTCAATGATAGCCCCATTGACTGGTTTAAATCACAGACATGGGCTTTTCCTGAAATCTGGCTGAGAGGACCACTGTTAAACTGTTTACATAGGCATATACACACATAGTATGTGTATGTATTTGCTGAAAATAGTTGTAATGCAATTGCTTTCACCTGATACATAAACAGAGACAAGTGGTAGTATGTTTAATGAACAGCCAAGACTTGATATGTGTGAGGTCAACCTGTCCCTTGCCTGTCCCTTCCAACATTTCACACACACAGCGCAGAGCCTCTGGGGTCACTGACTCCTGGTGCTGCCTCTCTCTGTGCCTTTTTGCACTTTTTAGGATCAAGTTAATCAATGCTTCAGCTTTCAGTGCTATTTTCAACAGTTCACGGAAGGAAATTAAAGTCACATCTTAGCCACAAAATGAAACAATGAAAAAATCTTCTCCAATTTTCAATATAGTAAAACCTGAGATTTGAGTCACAAGCTAGCTAAACTTAGAGTAAAAAAAAACCTAACATAACCCAAGCTGCTGACTTGAATTAGGGCTTCAGGTTGCTGCTGGCAATTTTTTTTTAAAGCTGTTGGCCAGGTTTAAGTATTTGTTACATTTGATTTAGAATTTTCAGCTGCCTGCACTGAAATGGGGCAAAACAATATAGTTTTCCCTCAACAGGCATGTTCTGAGATGTTCTGGGGAAGACCAAGGTAACACATGTGCAGCTCAGAGCAGGAAGGATGAAGCTCTACACAATGCCTCTGGTACCACCTCTGGCAGGTGCATGAATGTTGTGCAGCAACGTGCACATGTGAACCAACATGAGCAGGGCAGCCAAGGTACTGCACGAACCGGAGCTGGAGGGGAAGCACTTGGGTTGCTGTCAAAAACAACACAAGAAGGGCTGTGCCTAATCTCCACTGAAACACCGCCTTGGCAGCAGGGAGGTGACACCTCCCCAAGCTGGTGTGTTCTTTGGGATGATGAGGGAGGACATTGTACAGCTTTGAGTGTCTGCAGACAAATCACACATCAGCATGCTGGGAAACCAAAAGACCCTACACTGGGACAGAGAACAATGGCCAAGATCAAGTTCCTCTGAAGGTGTGAGTGGGAGGTGAGTGGCTTCCATTAATGGGAAACTGTCTCTTCTCAAACCCCCTTTCTTTCACACCACACACTGAGATGGGACACCAGAGGCCCTCTTCTGCTTTCCTTGGGCAGCCAGCCAGACTTCCCTTTATCTGGTGAAGTCAGCAAAACATTTAATGAGAAGCCAGTCCCAATCCATGTTGGGATGGAATAAAACCCAACGACCTGCATTGCCCCACTCCACATAGGACTGGGACCATATATGGAAGAGCAGTTCCTCAGTGGTACTGCTCTGTTAAGGATAAAAGCCCACCCCATTTTTATCTTAAAAAACTGCAACAAGCAAACAAAACAAAACACACCCCAAAAAGCCTTTGAGAGTCTCATACTGAATTAACTGGTAAGAAAAGCATGTTGTGGCCACTTGTACCATCCACTTCTCTTGCATGTAACCCTATCAACCCCTCCATTACAGTTTAGAAGCCTAAGCAGCTACCCCTCTCCCAGAAGCCAGCTTAATATAAAAAATAGAAATACTGTATCAAAAGACTGGGGGAAACAGTCCTAAGCACAGTTCATTAATCTTCTTTTAAGAATTGCTGCTGAGCCAACTGAAACACTTGTGCGTAGACAGCTTTAAAAAAAAAATCAAAAGTGGCTAGTTGTTACTTGTTCACATTGCTTATGAACTGACTACCAGCATATGGCAGCCATAAAGCCCTAATTTATTTTTTAGATTTTTGAGGTACTGTTTTTTTTTTCTCTGAAGCAGCTCTCTAGTGAATCACCTAAAGCCTATCCATTAGAACAATAGTTACACCAGTATTTACATTTGTCTGAGCTGTGTATTCTGACAAGCCTTGCCATAACCAGTCCCTATGCCCTTTGGAATCGCTCCCAGTCTCCCTTCTTACAGGAAAAAGGTCTCCCTCCAGAGGTTGGCTCAGTGTCAGGGCTAAGGTGCACTGGTGAAGATGGGGAGCACAAGGAGGGGAGAACAAAACTAGTTTTGACAGGTAGGAGTGTGTTTCAGTGGAACCAGAGAATGGATTTGATACCAAGAGAGCTTCATTTTTAAAAACCACTAAAACACTGTGCAATCCATTGCATATAATTGCTTCCTCTATGAGGGAAATATCTTTGAAGTGTTCTGCCCTTCTTCAGGAAAGGAGAGGAGAAAAACCCAGTGGTACATGGTGTCCTCGGGCAGATGCAAACTTGTCACTTCTTTGCAGTACTAACCTTTCGCTGCATTCACACTGAAGCCTCAAGGTTCTTCCCTCCCCCCACCTTTTTACACACAGTTTCAGATTTACAGGGATCTCTCAAATGCTGGGGGAGCAGCCTGGAGGGGTAAGCAGCAACTCTGATAAAAGTCCTACAAGCCTGCTGCCCCTCAGGATACTTCAATGATCTCCATGCTGCCTGAAAAACTTGACTGACTGCCCACTTTGCCCAGTTCTTCTCTGGATCTGTTGTCTGACATGATGCTCTCCCCAAATTCCATCTGGCAGCTCCTGCGCTTAAACTGCTTTTCAAAAGAGCTTTCCTCATGCCAGCTCCTCCTGGAGTCCCCTCGGTCCCCCTGCTTTGCCCTCCTGCGCACGGCGCAGGCCTGGTCACAGCCTGTGGGCAGCTGGCTGCAGCTGTAGGCAGAGTAAGCAGCGCTGCTCCCGTAGATGGCTGAGGCAGAGTAGAAATGTGAGGACTCCGTTGCAAAGTACCAGCTATTGGTAAGGGATGTAGCTGATGTCTGAGGAGCCAAGATGTCCGAGTGCCAGCCTTTGAGGCCCAGCCCAGCAGCGGACTTTGCCAAATGCTGCTGGCTGGTGGACAGACCAAACAAGAAGTTCGTTCGGTAGTTGTCTTCCATGCTCCCACTCCGGTGGAGGGGGTACAGGAGTGACCGCTGAGTGGTGGTACTGCCACTGGCTCTCCCCAGGTGTTGCCTTTTTCGCTGGCTGTCCAGCTGCCAGGTATTCTGGGGGGTTTGGGGAGGGTTTGCTTCCTCTTTGTCAGGGCTAGTTTCTGGAGTCTGTTCTGACACCTCCTGGACAGGAGAGAACTGACACAACTTGCTGCCACCCTCCAAAGCAGTCGTGTGTTTGTAGCATTCCAGGGTGTCTTCAGAGGAGGCAAAGCCCTGAACTGATGCAGTGACACAGCTGCTACTTGTTGAGTAGGACACAGACTTGATATCCAAAGAAAAGGAGCGCTTCAGCCGGTTGCTGTCTTCCACCTTATCCAGGGAGATGTGCAGTCCATTTATGCCCTGTACCAGTGGGCCATCTTCCAGAGGGGACAAGTGCCCACATGGTGCACTGCCAGAGTCCATTGGTTTCTGTTCTACAATCTCAGAGGTAGCAGTAATGCAGCGCTGGTTCACGGAGAGGTTGCTCTGTCCACCTTCCGGGACCTGCATGTGCTCGCTGCTTTTTTCCAAATGCAGAAATTTCAACTTACTAATATGTCCAGGCTGACCACTCTGGTTCTTTATCTTTTTCTCAAAGTCCAAAAGCTGGCCCAGAAAGTTGAAGTTCGGAGAAATGGTCGGCCTCTTTTCTTTCACAAATCTGGTAAGAAGGCACAAAGAAACCAAGAATTACTTAAAGAACCTGCTGCTCAGACCTGAGATAACCCTAAAGTGATTGTTGTGAATGCCTACAACCTATTCTTAACTTAGCTTGGACTTGAAGTTCAATCAAGCACAAGTAACTTGAGGATGGAGTTAAAAAAGGGCAGTTTTAAGGAAAATAATGCTGGAAGCTCTCAGCTGCCTCTATCGCTTACTTAAAAATGGCTAAAAAGTGGGCAGGGAAGAAAACATTTTTTTAACCCTTCATGATGTCCACAAGTGATTTGAGTGCATAGTTTTCCTTTTTTACTTCACCACTGGGACCTTTACTACCTTGGTTTCTGACTAGAGTCAGCTTCTCAAGTTTTGCATGAACAACATTTGAGTGACCATTTCCCTTCTACGGAGAGTGGACACCTTCCCCACCATTCCAAGGGATGACATCCTATGTTCCTATCACCTCTCTCATGTTGTCATCACTGCAGCGAGTGTAGTCACCTGTTTATCACAGGCAAGACAGAGAGCCCTGACCTTATCCAGGAAGTGCCAGTGATTTCTACCAAACACTGGTATTGACCACTGATACGATAATCAAAAAGAAAAACAAAGGTGCAAATGCAGCATTCTCTTAAGTCTTGTAGGTGTTCAGCAGGAAAGGGCAACAGGACTGCCACATCCCTATTTTTGGGTGCTGCAGGAAGCAGCCTGACTGGCACACCTCTGCCAGTCCTCGCACACCTCTGCCAGTCCTAGCACACACTCATGTACTGGGTTGAGTATGGAGAAGGTGCAAAGATACTGAAAATGTTTTGCTGAACCAGGAGTCTAAATATATGAAAGTTCTAAGTAGTAGGAATCACGTCATGTACTTCACAGTTAAATACAAAAGCAAACTTCCTACCTGTCTGCTTTGCAACACAGCTAAGTACTCTGCTTTTTACGGGCTGCAAAGCAGAAAGATGCCCAAATCCCTCCTCCTCTGGCTTTGATTTTTTTTAAGAAACATTCCTGGACAAAAGAATTAACAAGGAAAGAAACCTTGAAAAGCTAGCTATATGCACTACAAACACACACATAATGTGTCACTGGGAAAATTAAATCTTACTAAAAATAAAATCTCGGGGAAAGTGAACACAAGGTAAGTGTGCAGTCACCAAAATGAGCATGAGAAAAATGGAAAGGTGTACTTGCATACACAAGGGGGCACGGGCTCAAGCTCTGCCAGGGGAAATTTAAGTTGGAGAGCAGAAAAAATTTCTTTGCAGAGAGAGTGCTCAGGCATTGGAATGGGCTGCCCAGAGAGGGGGTGGATTCCCCATCCCTGGAGGTTTTTAAACGCAGATTGGCCGTGGCACTGAGTGCCATGATCTGGTAAAGGGACTGGAGTTGGCCCAAGGGTTGGACTTGATGATCTGGGAGGTCTCTTCCAACCCAATCGATTTTATGATTCTATGATTCTGTATGTGCATATACACCAGCACAAATGTGTGCAGGCAACAACATGAAAAATGTCAGACAAAACTTGCATTTTTTTTATTACTACTTTTTTTTAATTTGTCGAACAACAAACAATACTAGGAATAGTCTGGCTGATGTGATAACCTGGAATATCAGGCTGCACAAGCTTTCACCATGAAGTGTAACACTGTCAAATGGAGAAATCTAGTAAGTCTCCTGAGGACAGATTCTTTAGTTTGTGCTCTTAACATTTAGTGTGAGGCTTCTTAGTCCAGTGTAAGTATACAGTATTTCATACAGTATTTCATACAGTATTTCTTTTTTTTCCCAGTCAAAGTTAGCTGTACTTACATTAGTTATTTAAAGCAAGGTCCTTCTTGCATATGTTTTGGTAGCCTCTCCAATACTCTCTTATTTCTACTTTATCCTCATCTCACTCCAAAATGTTGGGCAGTCTTAAATTTAAAATTACCTTTTTTAAAAATGAAAAAGGTACATGCCAGCATGCTGGATCCCACCGACAAGTTTTAAGGCTTTGCAAACTTTTTCATTTCAAAACACTATTTTTTCCAATTGGAAAACAGGTATATAATTTAATTTTTATATTTATTTCTGTTCAATAGTCCATTATACAAAGGATTTTAGAAGTTTATTTCTTCAACTTTCACTTAAGTAACACTGTCACATTTTTATTTCTGTAATAACGTCAGACAAGTATTTAATGACTTCTATTAATTAAAAAAAAGTATTTTTCCTTCAAGCTTTGCCAACAAGAGATCCCAAACCAGTGAGTGAAATGTTCTGAGTCATATCATAGGAAATATAGCAAAATATAATCTAAATTTCACAGTAGTTGTTCAGCATCTACAGTGCAAAGAGAAACAGGCCTAGTATTATTCATCCTCACACTCTGTTCATTGCTGTTGGTTAAGATACAGAGGAGAATTTAATGTAGATGAGAAATTTAGAAGCAGCACTTCAGAAGCTCCCTGAGTATGGGCATTTTAGAAGCTCTACAGCCCCAATCTCCAGACCACTACAGCCTGAGACTAGGCAGATTCCTTTCACTGAGTTCACACCTTGCACAGTATCCACATCCACTATAATTCATCCATATTATCTATACCTGGATAATGATTTTTAGCTACGCTTCTCAACCAAATCTGTTTCATGTTGAAATTACTGCACAATGCCAAGCGGTCAGCAGGCTCTAGTAAGGAGATGTGGGAAATGCCTGAAGACAACAGGAGAGGGCTGTAGGTCAGCCATCTATTAGGTGCCATTTTTCCACTGCATATACAAGGATGTTCATCAGCTTAGAAGTCCCATAGAAATCATGCTCCACAAGGGGACATCCCTTCATCATGTTCATCCTTCTGTTCTTATCACTGTTTTAGAGATGCTGGTAGCAAACACACAGGTGATTTCAGAGGTGCTCCCTCTCCACCTGCTCCAGCGCCATTACTCAAAATTGCTTGTGCATAACATGTTACAGTGATGTGCCAGCTGTGCCAAGGAGTCTATAAAACCCATCAAAAAGATCATCATTTTCTGCACAACACAACAAAGCAGTTGGTTAAATTTAATACAGAAGTCGTGGTAAACTGCAACCAAGCCACCTGGAGTGTAGTTAAGTGTTCACAGTCTAAGGATGGAAAAAATGGGATCTGAAAGGTTAAAAAGGAGGAGGGGGAAGGGGGCCTCCACAAACATTACCAAATGCCACAAAGAAATGATATTTCAAATACTTTATCCCATAGTTTTTGGTTGACTTTGATAGCAACAAAGAAGTTTTCTGAATTCCTAGACTTCTTACTTGCAGGCAATTCTTTGCGAGCCTTATCAAATACCAAACTGCAGTGAACAGATCCAGCCCAGCATTTGTCATAAGGATGGTTATAAATATCCTCAGTTCTCTTTCTGTAATCCTATCCATTCCATTCTCCCTCTAGCTCACAAGATACTGCTATAGCTCTGTGTATGTGTATGTGTATGCACATACTGTCCTGGTTTGGGAATGGTACCCCCTCAATTTAGTGCTCCAACTGAGACTCTCCACACCATGCACTGCTCCCAGTCTCCCACTTACCGTCCCCCCCCAGGGATGGAGAAGAGAATTGGAGATACAATGGGTAAAGATCACAGGTTGAGATAAGAACCATTTACTGGTAACTTCAATGAGGTAACACACAGTAACTATACTAATGACAAAGAGTACAAGAAAGAAGCAAATTATTCACATGGATTGCTCACCACCATGGGGAAACCCCCAGCAAAACCAGTGCTCTTCCCTGGTCCCTGGAAAATGACCTGAGGTGGTACAGAATAACCTCTGGGTCCTGGCCATGCCCACTCCATACTACTGCAAAAATTAACCCTGTCCTGACCAGAACCAGGGAACACACATACATTTAACAGGCAGTTTACACTCCATGTATTTGCCTACTTAGAGCAAAGACCAACATCAGCATTTTGCAGGTGGGCAATTAATATCAGCTGTGTGATGTATATTCAACACCATTAATGGGTTTCTGGGGGAATTCTATACTTAAAACAAGAGTGTGCAGAGACCAGTGAACTACCAGCTAAAATGTCTGCTTCTGCCCCTGGTCATAGAACATTTTATCATTCACCATAAAACAAGCCAACAGGGACAAGAAATAGTATGAAAGGAAAATTTCTCCTTACCTATAAGCTTCATCTAAGGACATATCCATTCTCTTCATGATATATGCAATAGCAATTGTGGCAGAGCGAGATATCCCAGCTAAACAGTGCACTAACACACGGCCATTTGATGCTTTTGCTTTTTCTGCACAGCAAAGAAATTGGCAAGAGTCAAAGTCAGCAGCATTTTACCATGATGAAAAGTTTGCAAAGAAAGCAATGTTATTTAAAATTATTCAACACTTCCAAATTAACTGCTCATTGAAAAATCTCATAGAAGCTTTTAACAAAAATCACTTATTTTCTCTAGCACTGAAAAAGCATGACACACACAGGAAACATACGGCAGTTACAGTACACCTCGTTTTAATGTGCACACAAACCACCCTATTTAGATGTCTGGGAAAGTTAATTGTTTCTAATTTTATATACAAGTAAAAAAAGCAAACATTCACGGTGGAACAATCTGGCCAGTATGAATTTGGGCAGCTCACTTCCCAAAGGTGAAGACAGAGCTTTATGTCCAAATTTCTAATGCACTCTCTGCAGACATCTATCAGGATTCTATCAGGCTGCCTGAAAGCAGAGTTGTACTCCTAAGTGGTTTTGTTCTGTCATGCTGGAATAGGCAGTGGCAGAATGTTATTTTGCTTCTGTGCTTAGAAGGTGATGCTGACTGTGCACACGGATGCTGAGGGTGTTTTCATACAACCCAGAAAGCATTCAGGGCTTCTCCAGCTGTAACAGCAAGGCAGACACATAGAGGAATCCAAAAAACTGCTTGAGAGGGAGAATTTCAATTTTTTTCTCACCTATAAAATCGACTGATTTATCCAACCAAGGTAAAATTTTCTCACAAAAGCTGTCGTTCACAGGCACTCTGAGGAAATGGGATTCTGGAATAAAATCGGGTTTCGGACAAGTATTGCTGGCATTCAGTACGTAGCCAATGTCGTTCTGCTGCATCAGCTCCTGGGAAAGAGAGAAAGATTAGGCCTAGAGAAGTGGTATCTTTGGCACATTACACAGCTAAAAAGCAAGCTGCAATCTGGGTTGGAATTGCTGTAGCTGCATAAAGGACATTCTTTTGGGAAAAAGAGAACTGCTCGGCTTTTAATTCTTCTAACAACTTTTAATGAGACATCCAGTGTGTGCAAATAACATTTGGACTGCAAATCCCATAAAAACAAAGTTAACAAAGAAGAGAAATAATGGTAGAATACCTTCTGCTACTCTGTAGCATCACTTCCAAGAGAATAATTTTTTTGCTACTTCGGTTTAAATCCTTACTGTGCAAACTGACAACAAACATTCCCACATGCTGACCTGAATATGTGTTTTCCAGATCACAGATTTAAGACTGAGGTTGCACCATCAGAGATGTTGGTGAGAAATATGAAATGAAATCATAGAATCGATTGGGTTAGAAAAGACCTCCCAGATCATCAAGTCCAACCCTTGGGCCAACTCCAGTCCCTTTACCAGATCATGGCACTCAGTGCCACGGCCAAGCTCAGTTTAAAAATCTCCAGGGATGGGGAATCCACCCCCTCTCTGGGCAGCCCATTCCAATGCCTGAGCACTCTCTCTGCAAAGAATTTTTTTCTGCTCTCCAACTTCAATTTCCCCTGGCAGAGCTTGAGCCCCCCGTGCCCCCTTGTCCTATTGCTGAGTGCCTGGGAGAAGAGACCAACCCCCACCTGGCTGGAACTTCCCTTCAGGTAGTTCTAGACAGTGCTGAGGTCACCTCTGAGCCTCCTCTTCTCCAGCACAAACACCCCCAGCTCCCTCAGCCTCTCCCCACAGCACTTGTGCTCCAGTCCCTTCACCAGCCTTGTTGCTCTTCTCTGGACCCGCTCCAGCCCCTCAATATCCTTCCTGAACTGAGGGGCCCAGAACTGAACACAACACTCAAGGTGTGGCTGGATGCCTCTTGCAGTCAGCTTTTATGTCTGGGACCTTTTTTCTATGGGAATGTGAAAAACTCTCTCAAAACTTTGAGAGAAAGATCTTGAATTAAACCATTTCCACACAGCACTCACTGGCATTTTACAAGAGTCCCGCTTCATGGTTTACAATTTAGTTGCTCAGGTTTCAGTTTTCAGTCTTTAGGCCTCTTGCATCTCAGAGAATTGTCACAGGAACAAGGAAAGAGACCCAATGTATAGGAGTTAAATGGGCTTTTAAATGAGTAAATTTTTCATGACTGCAAATAGAAAAATTACTCCTCTTTTCTGCATCTTGCCATACTCTTGGTAGTTACAGCTGTGCAAGGCAGTATGTGATGCAGCAGGTACCTTAATGAAAAAAACATGTGGAACAAGTCCTGGAAAAACTAGATGGTTCTATCAAAAACCATCCAGTCCCCTCCAAGTAAGCATCTTGTCACAGAAAAGCCATTTAGCATGTTGGAGTAACACTGATCCAACTTTCATGGTTCAGACAGGATTTGGCAGTAAGCAAATCCTGCAAAGGAGATGAACAATTCCTCACAAAGCAAATCACCAGAAACATAATTTGCAGCCACGGTCAAAAAAAAAAATAAAAAGAAGAAAACACCAAGGGCGGTTCTCAGAGAAGTTCAAGAGAAGTTCTCAGCCCTAGTGCTTCTTGCCCTGTTACTTTCCTGGGTCATGCTCCCAGTATAGCTCAGCTTCTCATCAACAAATTCCAGTATGTCACTGATTGCCCCATCTCCCTTCCTGCACATCTCCCCAGCTGAACCAAAAGCCCCCTTCAGCCCTGCATGCCTCCCATAGCTGGTGCTGTTGCACCTTTCTTGGCTGTATTTAGGTCTCACATACTGACATGCTTAAAAGCAGGAGTGCTGTAAGTGAATAGGGAAATATTTGGAATTATCTAGAGAGGAAAGGTATTGGGAATGGGTTTCTTGGCACAGGGGACTAGCTAGACTCCTGCTATCTTACACATGCCAGGGATACCCCCGATTCCCAGCATCCCTCCCTCACTGGTCTGGGCTATGCAGCTTTCCCCTTCCAGGATCCCAAGCTCTTCAGCATCAACTTCCATGAAATAATTATTTGGTTTAGATCACTAACTTGAAATGCTGACCCCAAACCCACTCAATCTCTGTTGTCACTGCTTGAAGGTGAGGAAGGAACAACTGAAACAGCCAGTACAAAAGTACATGCAGATTCATGAACATTCTCATGTATAAAGAAGGGAGGTGATGAAGGTATCATTAACAAATGGACTGCCACAATGCATTTTTGTTCAGAGTACAGCTAAGGGGAGGGGGGACAGGGAATAATGACTTTAGAAGAAATGTTTTGAAACATAAATGCTGGTGGGCTACACAGTCCGGCCATCACAATTCCACAGTCATGCAGGTCTTTTGATGTGGAATTGATTATTCAAATGGGAACAAAAAGGCTGCAGATGCTAAGTCTGAAATCTACAAGCCAAAACCCCACCCACTCCAAAATATTAGTGCTTGTCTTTCAGACTAAGGCTAAAGAAAGAAGTTTATGCTTCCTTCTGTTCTAAAGTATCAATCATTCCCTGTACAACCTGCTCCAATGCAATAACCGTAACAGTGCCTTCATTGTAAGGCACCCAAGAGGAAGAAGTGAATTATGATGGGAGGAAGATCCAGAAATCCTAATACTAACAACTTTGTGAAAAGAAGGTAAATGCTTCTTTGTAAGCTTATTTACATTTTATGACTTGTTTAATCTGAAAATTAATAGCACCCTAAAATGTTGCTTTGTTCCAGGAAATAAAATCCAGGTCAGGAAGAAAAGAAAGAGAATAGTTATGGAAGCAGAAAAGAAGAAAGTTTTGCAGTTTAAATGCTGGTACAAACCATGAAATGTAAGGAGGAGGCTCATTCAGGCCCATAACCACAATACAGATTATTTTTCTGTTACACTAACTCTCCAAAATAACACTATCACTGCTGTCTAAGCTCGGATTTCGTCTGACTCTCTTTCACAAAGAGCCATCAGTTTCTACAACAGTAAATACCCTCTTGCAATGCCACCAATGTATCACACAGAGATAACCACAATGCATCACACTGAGACCCCCAAACTGAAACAAACTATTCTCTTGGAACTTTTATGAGGCTTTTAATATTGCAGCACTGCAAAAAAATATTCTAAACATTTTCAGACTTCAGCATTTAGAAAGAAATCTGTAAAAAATGCAAAAATTCTCCCAAGACTTTCCTGAATTAATCATTAGTTTTGGTGAAGGACACTAACAAAGCATTTGTGTTTGCATATCTTTCCTAAATAAAGCATTATCAGCAGAGGCATTAATGGCAAATACCTTTAGTGTTCTTAAAAGGTCATGAATACAGATTGTCCTGCAACAAGGGAAGCATTTCCCTAGCCATGCACTCAGAGATAAGCTTATAAAGATCCTAAAAAGAAAGACAGGCTGATCTTGATAACATATGATGAAAATTCACATCTTTAAATCATCATGTCTAACAGTAGTACAGATTAAGAGTTCTTTTTGCAGGTATTTTTGAGACAATTTAATTTTAGAGAAATCAGTATGTCTGGTGAACGGAAGGAACGATGAGAACTCACAGCATTTGAAGGCAAAAATTAAGGTCAGTGTGTACAACATCATCTTAATAGTTTTGAGAATCTACTAGAATTTTTCATTATTTTTTTTTTTTAAATCTGGACTTGAATAGAAATTTCAATCTTAACAGAAAGCTGGTTTCTTGTCTCAAGTGCCTCCAGCAAGTCCATTAAACCAGGGTATGCAAACTTAACCACCTACCAGCTCCTTGACTGTCCCAACAGAGACAGAACTTTGCTACTTATCCCTGTTTTTTTGTTTCTGGCCCTCCACTTTTGTATGTTCTTTACTTCCCAGATTTCTTACCATGTATTTCTGGGCAATCAATGTAGTATGAGTCATCCTCCTGGCTCTCCCCAATATCCCTGTGTAGGATACAGGCTTCCCTAGAAGCAAAGCATGTTGAAGGAAGAGCAGCAGAGATCCATTATTTGTGTTTCTACTGTGCCCATGTCTAGGTACCACTACCTTTTAGTTATATCAAGAAGCTGATTAAACCCAGGACACTGGGAGTTGCCAACATTTGGGAAAACATCAAAGGGATTCTAAAAGGTAGAAATTTGTTCCCACACCTTATTAGTATTTTCCAATATTAAAGATGGAAGCCATTTTGCATTTTCCAGAGGCAACCAGAGAATCTTGAGGAGGTGGGAAACACAAGAGTCTTTGATTTTCATTCCCAAGAATATGTGACAAAGCACCAATCTGACCATCTCCTCGGGCTCTTACATTAATTCTAAAATATCTGCAGCTGCAGGGCTTGCTTTAACACACACTGAAAAATCAAGATTGTATATTAATGGGCAAGAGTGCTGCCCTCAGGTCTGGGCTGCCACACTCAGGGCTCACCAGCAGTAGTTGAGGTTTTAGCCTCCTCCAGCCCTGTAATGTAAGTCCTGACCACTGCTACCATTTGGATTTACTGCAAGAAAAGGGAACAGCCTCTTTCATACCCCTGGGATTCTGCACCACTTCAGAGCCACAGCATTGGAGTTCCCATCACATCCCAAACAAAGTAACACATCCCTGGCCCGGAAGAGAACAAGTTGTCCCCTCCCTCCTACCTTGTCTTAGAACAGCACCTGCCCTTCACACACTGAAACAGACGGTGTAACAACATCTTTCTAATACCCTACAACTGAAAGCAAAGATTTTTTTTTTGTTTTTAATTACTTAGTTCCTGCTGTCTTTTGTCTGGGGACCACAAATTGTTTTTGTGGTAGGAAAAGTAATAAGCTGCTTTGACATCCATCATAAGTGAATCAAGTTTCAATTGTTGACTCACTACCTGGCAATAAAGACAAGGAAGATTTTAAAGGGTAAAGTACATGCAATGACTGCTGAATATCCTCCATTTTTGTCCTCTCTATTAAAGCAGAGTTACTTTCTACATGATCACTTGGGTGTCAAAAATCCTCTTAAAATAATTGTGAAAAATCTAAAAATGGCCAGATTGGGATGTAAAAATAGAAGAAAACAGGGGAAAATAAAGTGGTCTAAGTACATGAATGTGATCCAGTTAGAAGCCTCTGTAGGATAGTTCCTGGCTTAAGCTTCGTACATGGATACAAAGCCATACACAAAAGCCTTCACATAATTAAGGTAATATTTTAGGGTGAAACATTCCTTCCTCTCTCTCATCCATAATATTTAATGCCAACTTATGAAGACTGTTGGAGATTCAACTAATGAATAGGACTGTCAGATAATATGGGAGGCAAGACAGGACATGCAGCAGAAGTAATAAAAATTCCTTTGTGAAGGGACCAAAGATTCAGACTGGAAGCTGTATGAGTTGATCTCCTCGTGAAAGCAAACATCTGTGCATATACACCCATAGCAATTTGAGACAAGCTCTTTTAGACATCTGATAGTCCAGCATCCTACAAGTGATATATTTGATGACTTTGCTGACTATTTTAAGTATACAAAAATATTCTGGGCTATTCTTTAGAAACAGAAATTACTAAATGTACATGTACTTAGAAACAGTAGAATAAACTTAGTGCAGCGGTACCATAAAAGCTCATTTCGAACAACCTCACTGATTGTCCAAGTCTGAACATTTCAGTGGGTGTACAAAGATTTGTTTGCAGTAGTCCCTTATTATACAATTCATGGTATTTAAATGGTATTTTTTCTAGCACTGGAACGAAATACTAAAAAAACAGACAATCTTCCTTTGTCCTACTATAACCATTAACGTAATGGTGTTAACATCCAAGAAGTGCCAAAACAAGTCAGAGCTGTCTGCACACAGGAAAGGACTTGACCTGCTGTAATGGCAGATAGGATAGTTTGGTGTTAGTTGATAGGTGACTGAGGGAAAGTACCATATCATCTTCTCTAAGATGAAGGAGAAAGAACAAGTTTCATGTTACATGACACACAGATGTCATGTGGATCATTAGTTCTCACACAGCTTTCCATGGCTTGTGCAGCCAGCTATTATCTGCATCTACTTTAGTTGTTTCATAGCTATAAAAACAAAGCTTGACAGAAAAATGGATAAAGACACATGTAGATTATATACTCATCCAAGTAAACACCATGACACTCAGAATATGCTCACCTTGTTGAGGACATCTCGTTGACACCCAAGATAGAGATGAGGCAGGATTCTAGTGGGGCCAATGTTGGAAACAGGTAGGCAAGGCTGAGAAATGGAAGTAGGGATGAGTGTGGATTTTCCTTCACAGAGACCAGGAAAAGAGCTGGAGAACTCAGCAAATCCACCTGTGAGAGGAAGAGTATGTATTCAGTTTACCTGTGCTGTTGTAGGCATTGGTGCCTGTACCAGTTCTCAGAAAGCAGCATTTGTTGTAGGAGATGGGGAGGCACTCAGAGGCAGCAGCAAAGCCTTAACAGAGAAACTGTATGTGTGCCTCTTCCAGAGGTACCGTGACTGTGGAATCATTCAGCAGCAGCCAAGGCCTGGCTATGTATTCCCACTCTGCATGGAATTTCTCTTTACTACCATTCCTCAAAAGTTTTTGATGCCTCTTCCCATTCTTAATAATGTGGAAATGAGACTGCAGAAAAACAGCCACAGCACCCACCACATCAAAAGTATGCACACCTTTTCGTCTCCACTCCAGCAAGCTGTTTTCTAAACACTTCCTCCTTCTGTATTAGGTTTATACTTAGAGTTCATTATGAAAAAATCATGTACACTCAATTTGGTAAAAGCATCAATATGCATTTATTAATGTTTGCTTTAAAAATCCTGCATTACTATTTTATATGCTGCTCCATAACCAACGGATTTCATTCACTACACTTTAAGAATTTTCATGTTTCAAACCCACACCAAGACTTCACTCAGCCATGGACTCTCCTAGCAGATCACCAGAAGTCTCTGCTCCCTTTAATGCTTGCTGGTTTTTCACCTGTATCAGTTGATAGGCCCTAGCCATACTATGGCTCCAAACATTTTCATTACCATTTCCCACCACTGCATTAAACTGCTCAGGAAAACCAGAGTGGAATGACTAATAACACATTTAAATCCATCTAAAATCCCAGAGGTGACCAAAAATGCTCCTTGGCTGTTTTACCCTCAGCATGGCACAGCTACTGTGTGTCATGAAGGGAATAAAATGCAAGGCTGAGGTTGTCCCAGATACAAATACATTCCATGAAGCTCAAACTCCATTTCTTTTTCTTGCTTGGCTAGTTCCCAGCTTCCATCCCATTAACAAGGGCTGCATCACACATCTGTGCTACCAGCTGTGGCCAAACTGGCCTTACCCACAGTCATAAAAAAACCCTTTAAGAGCTCCAGCAACAAACTCACACTTTGACACATTTTCACAAAAAGATAGCTCGCTTTTACCAAGTCTCACGAAATCTCAGGCTCAGGTGATTCTCATACTTCACCTTCATAAACTAGTATGGAGAAGAACCTGAAGCAGCTGCTTAAACCAGTATGTTACTGGCTTTTCTTGACTGTTTTCACCATTTAAGTCAGCTAGTAAGGGAGAAAGCTGCAAACCACAGTGAAAATCCCCAGCTACTTCCTCACACTAGACATGAACAGAGTTTTAACTGAAGGAAGAGTAATAATAAGCTGTTCAGAATGAGGCACCTTTTTATCATCAAGAAATTGGAAGAATTGATGTACTCAATCTGCCAAATGCTATGTTCACTATTATTACAGTTTGAAGACATGAATTAAAATTATTCAGGTATAAGATAATGTACTGTTTTGTCAGGGCTTGCATTATGATGGCCTGTATTATGCCTATTTTTTTATTTTAAAATCTGCATCATTAGTGAATGTAGAAACACCAAGGTAACAGCCAAGTGTGTAACAGCCCATTTTATCTAATAAACAAGAAGAGTCAGCAAGCAAATGTTAGATCAAACATTTTATGAACACCGATTCCTGCTCAGTTAAATAAACAAACAAACAAATAATTAACCTGTCTATTTTGTAAGACAAACTAAAGCACTGCCATCACAGAGCCATACCTGTAAACTAACGGACCAAATCTAGGGATACAGCAAAAGTTTGGCTCTGGCATTTTCTGTTCTGTTACCTGGGATTCCTCCTCCTTGCCTTACAACCTCCCTGTTCAGGCAGCACAGATGCCGCTTGTTCCATGTGTCCATTGAATGACAGGAAGAGTTTGCAAAATAATTCTCTTACATACTTTGTAAATTTTCTTCTGCACAGCATCATTTTTCCCCCTCTGTTACAGGAAGCATTCTTTGAATTTATAAGCAGTATATGCCCCTCAGATTAAATTTAAGGAGTTCTTTGAGAGGGTGGGGAAGAAAGGGAAATAAAATATTTGCCTTTGGTTTCATTTGCTTATTCCTTATTTCTTGGGAACATTGTTGGCTGCTTTCTGAATCCTCTCACCCACACAGCTGGAAACAGAAATCCTTAGGAAGAAGCTGCACAAGGAAGGATTTGACGTCTGTGCTTTCTTTGCAATGGACTACATTGGAAAAGTTCAACAATAAAGGTTTCTTCTCAACTGCCTACAGTTTGGTTTCACTTCTGTGTGAAACCTGGGACAAGAAATTGACCAAGAAGCTAATGCAAAAAACACCTGAGCTTTTGAGAGATGGAACCCATGCTCTGTCATCATATGTGTAAGGAGCAGTTTTTTATTTATTTTTATTCCAGGCCTCTGTCAAGGCAAATGGAAAGCATTCAAGATTAGATTCTTCAACACTTCCTCTAGGGCATTCATACTTTCAAAGTCACATTTCTTCTTTTCTACTTCCACTTCCCTAGGAACATGTTGCTTCAGTATCTTTAGAACATGAATTTCAATCACAAAACTCTCAAATTGTTTAAGTCTGGTATTATACTACCTATTTTACCTGTGCTTCCAGGTGAACCTTCCTTTCCTTTGAATATATCTTAACCCATTAGTATCTGCAGTGGACTGTTTCAAAAAGCAAGAAACTGGTGATTTGTTTCAAACATTCAACTATCTTCCCTGCCATTTTCTATGACCAGGTTTTCAAAAAGTTAGCAGCTTTTTAATAAATCTGGCTTTGATTTATGGCACTCTCAAGGCAAAAACCACATTCTTGGTCAGCCTATGTGGAAAAATTGCTTTTAAAAAAACCCACAAGCAAACAAACCCCATACCAACAAAACACACTTGTATATTCATCCTGCTGAACTACCAATTCCTTTAAGTGTAACAAACACAGTACCAGGGGTCTGGAACAACAGGATGGCCATGGAGCCATCACGGCATTATGAGACTAATTTCTGTTCTAAAGAACTGCACACTTGACTATTTGCTTGCACAAACTTATAAAATATATATATTTTTTTAAATATATAGGGAGAGGTATTAAAAAAGAAATTCAGTACCTAAAGATGTATGAAGAAAAGGTATTTATTTTTCCAATGTCTCTGTTTTCTAACACAGATTATGGCTCCCATGAGTCCCCAAAGCTGAAGTCTGTGTACAGTCCATAAGAGGAGCACCGTATGAGAAAAGTGCTTTAAGCACTCAGACTACCTCTACACTTCTGTTGTAAATGAAGCAGGCTGTCTTCAAAATAAACTTTAAACACTCAGAAAATTAATTTAGTCTACAGGTGGGAATGCAGAACAGAAAGTCAAGCCTTAAAGATCTAATGGGTTTTGTTTCAAATTCCATAATCTGAGGATGACCTTTTCAACAAGGCAAATTTTTCTTTAAACATCCTTACCTACTTCAGTTGGAATAGGGCCATTGACAGCACTGTGCCGTTTGTTTTAATTAGAGAAAATACACTTTACTTCTGGAGCCAGTTTCTAAATAACACCCTTTCTCCCACCACTACTCCAGCCTTATGTGAGTAATAAATCAATCACACAAACATGTTGAAATTATGGGGTAGGGGTGGAATAAATCTACAGATCAGTAACAGAGCGACTCGGTTAACAGAGTTTCACTGAATTATTTGATAAATGTAACTGGGCCCTGAAAATAGATGACTGGCAAATACCTCCAAAATACTCTCTCACAAATAGCTATGAACCATACAGGTTTTCTGTACTCTGGGTGGTTAACTGAACTGACACAGCTCTCTAGACATTCAACAGGATGTTTCTACAAAACCACATCAAGGTGCAAAAAGCTGTCAGTGGTTTTGCTGTGACAGATAACCCAACACCACCCAGTTTATAGTCAAGCCTGCGATTCTTGCTTACAAGCCTCCATATCCATTAGCAGAAATTCGGCAAGATCCAGTAAACTACTTGATTACCCTGTTGCTGTGGTTCTGCGAAGTGGTGACTACAGACTTTTCCTTTGATCAAGACTCCGACACTTCCCTAACTACAACTGGGAAGATAAAGGTATGATTTTTAAGGAAATCATGGTATCAGAAGTTTCAGTTCCCTTCTCAGCCAACTCAGAATAACAAAACAGAGCCAAATCCAGAAGAGATGAAAAAGTTTCAGCAAGATTTCACAGTAAAAGCTGTTCTTTCTTGTAGACTGACTATATAAATCCTCATATAAAGAGAACTCTCAATTAACTTTGCTAGACATAGAAAGGAGATGAGAGACAGACTATGGGATCAAGTGGCAACAAATGTTAGAGGAATATTATTGATTTGGGATGAGTTTCCTTTCACTGAGGGAATATAATCCCCCCAGATCCTTTTGACTGCTTAGTTTAACTACTACTGAACAGAAATCCTAAGTTAATGCAAAGGAGTAACTGCTGAGAAGCACGAGCATTTACATCATCTCATTTCTGTTATTTTCTGTGGAAACAGACCATGAGCATCCCACAGTCATACACAGTCTCCATGCTGCAGCTGCAACTCTGTAAACCACTATGGAGGTTTGCAAATGAAAGGTCAGTTAAGCCCTAAGTCCTTGATTTGAACACTTAGTACAAAGTTGTGAAGTGCAAATAATTTCACTGGTTTCATCCAATGCTTAATGAAACCTCTATAGTTAAATGACACCATAACAGGACAGGTGAATGTTTCTTATGTTCATTCCATGCTATGGTGGTTTCTCTTCCTCCTCCCTGTCTTTTTATTTCTTTCAACCATATGTCAAACCAGAGATGTGACCAAAATTAGATAAGACAAATCAGCAGAAAACATGGTAGTTACTGATTTAGTCTGGGGAAGAGTAAAAAAGTTGAGCAGAAAAGTTGAGCAGAAACAGCAATTACTAAAAACTAAGTTTTGAAAATGCAAGCATTGTTCTTCATTCACATCAACATATCTCCCTTCCTCATACAATCCCAAGTTATGCAGCTTTAGCTTTAGGATATCATAGCTGGTCAAGTGACATTTCATCTGTCATTGAGCACATTAAAATCTCCAGATACCCTGCACACTTTTCCCATCCACATCCCCAGCATCCCCTTTGCTCTCCTGACCCCCACATCTCCTAAAAATGCTTCTTTCCTGCAGGGTGCGGGAAAGAGTGGAGAATGCCACCTTCTGCTCCCACCAGCTTTCAAAGTTCACCTTGAGCAGCTCCCCAATGCTCACATGACATTCTGCAGTAACCAGGCTGTTAGCTGTTTGTAAGTACCAATGGTTCTGTTGGCCAAACAGGCCTGCTTCAGAGTTGTAAGTATTTCCTGCATGCATGTTGAACAGAGCACAGATGTTCCCTCATCCATCCATCCTATGTCTCAATTTACACATACTTTTAACATACTGGGGGTTGCAGAAATCAGGAAGGAATCCTTATATCTCTTTACATTTGCTCATAAAATTAACATTGAAACAGCCAATTCTGTAATTCCTTTTCATCCTCACATGTTTGCAGAGATCTGAACCAGGAGTTTTATCTTAATCATCTGGAGATAGCTACCCTTGCTGATCAGGCATGTGCATCCTGACAAAGCACATACAGTCACAGAGATCTGACTATGCATTTCATAGATAAGGTGGATTAAGTTTGGGCGTGAATTGAAAAGCAAAAGCTGAAGTGCCTGCAACTCTGCAGGGAAAGGGAAACAGAAGTAGGAGACCTTATTGTTAGGTGTAACTTGCTTTTTCTGTATAACTGTCCAAGTGCAGAAACAACCCCTACAAAGATGAAAGCCCTGTGCATATACAAATTTTAACAGTTAAGAACTTATAAAAACAAGCTTACATTGCATTTGTGCTGTGAGGATGTCATAATATTTCTTTGTAAATGTAGTCATGAAACCTAACCTGGAGTTAAAGAAAAGTGAGAAAGTTGGTGTTCACATCACTTGGTGTGTTTCCAATGATCCTGTCATCTGAAGCTCGATGGAGAACCCCAGCAATTGATTTTGCCACCTGAGCCTGGCAGCACAGCCAAGGCAGAGGGAAGATTCAACTGGAAAGAGGTAATGTGTGCAATCAGGAGGAATGTCTCTGCCATCTTCTCCAATTAATGGTGACCAGTTCAAAAGACCAGAACAGCAGCTTTGCACTTGCACACTACGCAAACAGGTTTTTCAACCGAGTAATCTGAGGGGCTGCAGAACCAAAGAATCCTACCTGCCACCAATGCCCATCTGACAGCAGATCCTTGGGACTCATTGCATCCTGAGCTCCTAAGGGCCCTTTTTGTGCTGCTGGGGCCCACACAGCACTGCTGCTTGGTCACACCAGCAAATCCACTACCAGCTCAGCTTCACCCAAAACCACTTTCCAGGAAGAGACACTAGTTTGAGTCTCTGCTCATTTCCATATTGCTTACAAGAACTTTCATAATTTTTTTTCCATTAATTACTCCTTTTGTCAAAGCTTAGTGAAGCTGACCAACAAGTTTTTAAAACATCTTTTGTGGGTGACAGGAGAGAGACAGAAAACATGGCAACTCCTAGGAGCTTGGGTTCCCTAAAACTTCAGGCTAAGAAAAGCCTCTGAAGTGTTTAATACAACATCCCTGCACACCCAGCTGGCACTGCAGCTCCATGTGCCTCATGCAGGATGCACAGAAAGATTTGTCTGTGCTCCTGATGGAGACATGAGAGACATTGAGTGGGTCTGTTTTTCACAGGTCATGGAGTCTGCTGGAAAAGATCAGAGACAATGTACACTGATAAGAAAAATACCAACGTTTGCTCTGTTAAGTGTCATTCAAATCAGATACTGCTCCTTTCTCCCCTGCTTTGGATCCTGACTAGTCTGAAAAAGCTAAAGGGAGAAATTTGTCTCCTTCAATGTATTCCTGAAAACAGACTAGAAGCTACTTCCTTCCTTTTCCCACAAAACCTGATTGTCTGACAGTCCATCAGTGATAACTGAGCATCAAACAACTATTTTAAAGCAGGGAGTGGAAAAGATCTAAGACTCAAGTGGTGAGTCAAAAAAAAGACTGCATGCACATACTAGCAGGACAGCATTGCAAGAAGACACTGAAGCTTGTAGATTTAACAGATGATTCCACCCATGTAGAATCCAGAATTTGCTTCTTCATTAAGGGCACTAATTATTCATAATTTTATATAACCACATACTAATAAATATGATATTGCCATCCCTTTTAAAAGGAATATTGCTATCCTTATATTTTTCATTTAATTTTCCTTTTTAAAGGAAAGTAAGAATAAAAAAGGCAGGGAATTTTGCAACTACCTCTAAAACATAATATTTAGAGCCTATAATTTCAAGTAAGCTTCACCAAAGGTATGCAGTGAGTAACTGATGTTTAGCTTTTTGGTTATTAACTCTTCTCCTAATAGCAATTTAGAATTTGTTACTGTAAACATCGCTTAGTGCCAGACAGGTAAAGCAACATGACTGAAAATGACACTTAAAAAAAAAATAAAAAAAAAAATATATATACATACACAAGGCCCTTATATTTACTTTGCCTCAGAGGATCTTAGTGCTGTAACTCATCAGCACTTTCCCAGTCACATTCCTATAGAACATTAAACTGTTTATCTAAAAGCTGCAGAATAGATTTTTCCCTTGCTGTACGGAAAGAAAGCTGTAAACTTTCTGCCTTGTAAGTTTTATGAATCTACAATGTTTCCACTTGGTTTAAACGAGCTGCAGACCTCCACAGGCCACTGCAAGTCCCGCATTCCAGCTCAGCTCGGCAGGGACACGTGCCATTTTCCATTACATAAGCTCCGGCTGGAGAGCCTGGTCAGGAGGGCTGCCATCCCATTCCCATCTCTGCTCCTCAGCCACAGGGTGTCCCTCCACAACATCCACGGTTTCACAGTTTGGGAAAGCCAGTGGTGTTTTCATTCTAGTGACATTAAGTGGCTCCATTATGCCAGGTGTTTTACAAGCACAGTAGCAAGGGAAGTTCTTTGCCCTGGAGGGTTTCTGCCTTTGGTAACAGGCAGGTTAAGCAAACAAGGTGGGCAGGAATGTGTGAAAATGGGGTCAACCTTCCCCTCCCACCCAAGTGGCATATGCCATGTGGCACGACAAGTAAAAAGAGCATACTGGACACCCACACTTACCCTTTCTGCCTTTGAAGAAAAAAAAGAAAATACCTTCACCATAATCTCAGTCAATTAAGTTTCACAAGCATCCAGAGGCATCCAAAACAAAAGCAAACTTAACAAGTTTTTCTTGGGCTTGAGAAATGTTATGAGAGCTCTACTCTAGACAAACTCTGTTCTCTCTCAAAAGGCAGCAGTGGATACACATATGAAAGTAATAAACCCCACTCCCATTCTTCAAGTGCTTAAAACAATCATGGCACTAAATGAACACTGAAAACTGCATTTTAAGTACACAGGGTGGGAAGATATTCGCAAAGGACTGGCTGTAGCCAAGGGTAATAGTTTTTCTATGCTCTCATTAAAAATTCATTGAGAGGGAGACTTTTGAAGAGGGTGATTCAGAGCTAATATCCTCCCCCCCTCTGGCCTCCTCCCCACCAACAATGGCTGTACTCCATGGGTTACAGGGCCATTTGGGGAATATGGAGTCCTTCGGCAAGATTTTCACCTCTTTCAACAGAGGCTTGTTCCAATGTAATCAACCAGCCGGAATACCAGGAAAGCTGGTATCATTGTGCAACTACCTTTCCTCCTCTGGCAGGATATTTAACAGCTCATTCTCACTAAACTTATTGCAATTTGCAGATAACCTGATCATTAAATGGATGACTTACATACAGGGAACACTCAGAACTTCAGTCAGCCAAACCCAAAAGTCATCAGACTCCAAATCCAAATGCTAAAAGATGTCAGGGTGTTAGCCAGGAATTGATCAGACAGCACAAACCTCATGCCATCCCTCAGACTAAACCACATGGCACCCTGTTAACTGATGCATGGAATCACAGAAGCTGGGAATGAAGCTCAGTCTCATAGCCCTGGTCATTCCAGGACACAGAAATGAGCAGCTTCACCTACAAGAGAATATTCTTAAGATTTCCTGCTCCTCTGCCACAGGGAATGGTTTTTCTGGTGAGAAAGTAGGGAGGGAACACTGGGCTTTTCTTATTCAGTTTTGCTTTAGGCAAGTAGAGACAGCACAATGGTAAATGTACCCTAGAGATACTGGTATTTTTATTCTCAGATTTCTTTAAATGGACTTCCAGTGTCAAGTATTTCTAAAAAAATTGCCAGGATAAAGAAGACTGCAGAAGAGCTCCTGACGTGCTTCATTCTCCTTGTATCCTTCATGCAATCTTCCATTTTGTACAGACACTTTGTTAGGTGAGGGACGGGTCAGGAGGAAACAATGATTTGAGAAGTTTCAGCAAAAGCATACCTTTTGCCACAGTCCCTGGGTAATTACTATTTTGTTTCCAGGGCCTTTGTCCAATCTCACTGAACTCATTCTGTTTGCTCTTTCTTTACATACTCATTCTGCTTAGGATATCATTGACTGTCCATTGCATATGTCACCATCATTTGTCACTGAACTGAAAAGCAATGAGTTTTTTCTCCTTATTACAGTAGCTTTGTGCTCTGCAGGAGTTTATCAGAGAGCTCCTATGAAAGGAGAATCCACTGAATCACGTTATGGTTGACATTTTTCATAGGCAGAAGGGGAGCAAGACATTTGTAGGCAGTTCCCTACTTGGGCTTCAATTACCTGTCAGCACCACCTTTTCACAGTCAAACCACGGTTTTGAGCAAAAGGGGTACAGCTCCCTGGCTCAGTGGTTTTGAAATTCAGATGCAGGCCTTTATGCTGGACACCTAGAAAGTCTGTAATTCTCTACTAGTAATTCTCTGAATTTTAACAGATAATGGCCAATCTTCGCGAACGAAGATTTGGGGAAGGGCTCACCCCACGTGGGTGTGCCCTCTGAGCCTGCGCAGTGGATTTTTTAGGTGAGGCTCAGCATGCGCAGAACTGGCCCCACCGTTTAAGTCCTAAGGTTCATTTGCCACGGCCGAGCAAGCTTGGACAGTGACAGTGAAGTCCTTGGGACTGTCACAGCACCCGGTACTAACCGGGGCTGACCCTGCTTGGCATCCGAGATGTGACGGGATGGGATGGCAGGGAGGCATTGAACTGCCGGGGACGATCCGTACTGAGACTCGAACTTGTGACCTTGGGAGTCAGAGACCGGAGTGCTCTCCACTATGCCACGGGACCGCCCCATTATACAGATAACCTGTGCAGTAAGTAGCATGCAGAATTTTATGGACCCCTTTTCAAGACAGCTGCTGCTTCTGACTGAGGGATAGCAGCCCCATCTCCAGCCATGCAGCAAACTTTCTACTGAAAGACTGAGGTATACACAGCCCTGATTACATCTAGATCAGGTGGATCCTATTAAATGAGAGGCATGGAATACAGTCACATACAGTCACACACCTCAGTGTACAGACACTGGAGGGGAGGGGTGTAAAACTGTAAAGGAAATTTTAGAAGCTCACAAAAGGCTTCCAGTACCTTGAACTGCCCTTCTGCCCATACACTTTATAAACTTGTACATTATTTAAGTTTTCCATATTAGTTGTTCTCAGTGGTATTGAGTACTGTGCTACCTCTAGTCTAAGTGGCAATTTCAGTGACTGACAGAAAAATAACTCCTTCATTGTTCACTGGCAAAATACACTCTGGTCTTGCAGCATTGAAAAATCCTTAGAAAATTCAGTAAAACTGTTTCTGTGATCCTGCATTACAGTCCTTTGAAGTTTAATTAGTCCTTCTTGGACATTTACCATTATTCTACATCCACCTGAGTACCACAATTCCTGCCTTTGGTTTCAGTTCAGACTCATTACAGTGTTTCAGTATTAGGCCATCACAGTTTTTAATGACAGTTTTTAAATAGAGAAAAGTAGGCATTTCTATTTTTTTTCAGAAAGCCTTGTGTTTAGATTGAGTCTTCTGTACAAAAAAAGTTTAGAAAAAAACAGTCAACACAAAATAAAAAGCTGTTTCATCTTATTCATGGGCAACANTGTTATACTCCTCGACACTTCCTAATGATGTCAGATGATATGAAATACCTCTTTGGCTGCTTAAGTCAGATGATACCTGTCCCCTCTAATCTGCGTCACGTCCTTTGAGGCCTGCTGAAAACTGAGGCCTAAATGGGGACCTATGCTGACTAGAGCCAAAACTACTACACCTTCATGAAGACTAAGCCAGATTAGAAGTAGAGAACAGCAAGTGTTTCAGGAAAGTAGAAGGTGAATGATTTCTATTTGCATAGTGGAATAGAATTTAAGCAAGACTCTTGATGTTTACTACCTTAACAATGATCATTCAACCAAGAAACATAAGTCACTCAACTGTTCCTGCAGAGTAAGCAGAAAAATCATAAAAACACTATTAACTAGGGAAAAGGACTCCATGCAAATAAATCCAATACTTAACATATGGAAAGAAGGAATCAAGTGACATCTCCCTGTTTAAATCTTATTTAACTCATATGAACAGATGCCATGATGGGAGTGGGATTAAGCCTTCAGAACCCACATTTCAGTATTTTGTGTATTGTTAAAAATTAAGAACCAAAACGAGTATTTCAACACCTGAAAACATTCCTCACCAGATTCTAAATATTTTTATGAGGTTATGAGCTTGAACTAATTGTTAAGGGTTCCTTTGAGGTCTTTACATTATTTACTTCAATGAAAAACAACCTCCAGGGAAGAACATACCTTTATGCACCATCTAAATAAAAAACCACCTCAGTGAGTGCTCAGTAATGGGGGATGGCAAGAAGGACAGATACAGGAATTTCAGATATTGGTAATTGCTCCTTATTCTATCCCAACGAAAAATATTTTCCTACCCCAAAATGTTTATTTAAGGTCACTATTTTAAATAAACCAGATTTAGTGGCATAAGGAAAACTCAAGTCCAAAGGTTTTTCTTTTTCCACAGTGCATTGACCTCTACTCTCATTACGGGCCATAAACATTTATGTGAGTTCATCATCAACTTGCTGAGACAACATATTTTATCTAGTTTCCTAGAGCCACGTATCAATAAACTAAGGAACTTTCCATAAGACTGAATCTAGCCCATTCTCCTTCACCTCACATCCCAAAAGGTTTCTTGTGTGTGTATTAAGTAGATAGATTTTTAACAGATGTAAAAAATAAGCACCTGAAATAAGCACTTACCTGTAGTAGATGAGTAGAAAATAATTTCCTTGCATTTCCCTTCTGCTCCTCTACTACTGGTTTTAAAGCCAGCAGTTGTTTCTACATTCATAAATAGCCCCATCCTAGCTATGTAAACAAATAACAAGATGAAATTCTCAAACCTAATCTTTGCCAAGACAAATCCATTTGACACACTCAAATACAAATCCTGCTTTTTATAAGGAAGATTTTGACTACATCAGATTCCCTTTTTCTCTCTAACAACCAAAGGAATCCTTGCCAGCTGTACGGGGCTAAGTTCACCTCAGCTAATGTGCACTACTGCCTTGCTTGTGCTTTAAGGAACAGTTTCATCTTGAACAGACAATTTCCATCTGCTGGAAATGAAAACAAAAAAATTTCCTATAGTATCATTATGACACACACAACTGTGTTTGCTCAGACTATGCACTGGGAAGGTGGAGAACACTTCTTTCCTGGTCCTGTCCTTTCCTACAAGAGCCATAGCAAGTCAGACACAACGAGCACTTCCTTCAGGGAGTCCAGCAGAAGAAAAAGAAAATCAAAGCCTTGTCTCGTGCAAGTGAGGGACAGTATAAGGGCCTTGTTAAGGATGTCCCCCAACTCCTCCCTGCCATGAGGTCTAATTCTCAACTATTAGACAGCTGTTTCTCTTTTTATCACGGAAATTAAGTTGTGAATAGTCGGATTGCTGCATGGATTGCTGTAATCTGCTTCTGGTTATTAAAAAAACCCTCAGGACAGAGGAGCAGAGTTGTGTATTTGAACAATAAAAGGATTTCTAAAGAGATGAACTGCTTCTAAACTGGGTTTATTTTTTAAATAACAGTTTTCAATTTAAGGGAGAATTAATCACTTATTTCAGCACTCTTACATTAAGCATTTACTGTGCCTGGACACCACACAATTACTTGGTGGCTCATATGAAAGAAGAGTTATTTAATTTAATACTGTAGTCCACCACCCACAGGTGTAATTCTTACCTAGTCAGCAAATAAACCAGAAGCACTTAATCCAGCCAACATAAACTACTTAGTTTACTCTAAGTACAGCTTCCCATGAACACCAAACACACCTTTCAGTGCAGAAATTATTCATTTTCTCTGTAATCACTTTCAAAATAAAGCAGGAAAACTCCTTTCAGTACCACAAGCTCTCCCCTATCACTTTCATCTGACATCACTACAAACTGCAGTGAAATCCTCTTGCTAAAAGGAAGCATCTCCCTGGAGTTATTTCCCTTTCTCTCAATTATTCAGTCCCTGAACGTAGTTTTAGCATTTCTCAGAGACTAGGTATACACTTCATTAGATCACTGATCCAATCACTGCAATGGATTTCCTACTTATATTCATCATTCCCTCTCCTTTCTGCTTTGGATATACCTCATGCTCCTCCCTTGTTCCTTCTTGTGAACACTGGGTCTACTGTTCCATGATAGAAATAATGACACAAGCACACTTAAGACCAACTGTCCTAGTTGCAGCAGCCAGGACCAGTTTTTCACTATGTGGCTGTAACCAAAACTGTGTGTTCTACACCCTCTGTGTAATTTCTGACAAACTGTTAATGGATCACTCTCAGCAGCTGCCCAGGGCACACCTGACACCTCAGGCTACAAGCTGAGTGTTAAAGAGCCCTGCGAGGCATGGGAATGTTTCTGTCTCCATGCCAATGACTCAGCTGTGGTAACTGCCCTCCAGGGAGGCATCAGCACCTTCACACCCAGCCTGAGAGTTCATGTCTGCTAATGGGCTGTTAGAGACTGGCACAACAGGCAGTTGCAATGACCTAGACCATCAAAGATTCCAAAACTATCGCATGACTCACAGAATTAAATCACCCACTGTGAAACTCCCCACTCTGGGAGAGGTACTGGGCATTTCCACCTGAACCTGGCCATATATAGTCTTCGGGTTTTGGGACTTCGGGTACCACTTGTCAGATCCAGAGGAAGACCAGAACCTCAACAGGACTGCGACTGCCACTCTCAACCAGACTGCGACCAACATCCTCACCAACAGGTTTTCCTTTCCTTTTACTTTGTACTCAGGAGGACCACGTAGTGCTCAGCACAGGGGCCAACAAACACCATTCTGCTCGTGCCCCAGGGTGCTGGGTGATACATCTGGGCTTGGTGGGTTAAAACCAATTTTTCTCTGTATCATTGTATTTATAGCCTTTTCAGTAAATTCTAACTCTGACTTGTAATCTCTCTTGAGTCAGGTTAATTTCTCCTCCCAGTTTACCTTTAAACCAGCACACCAACAAATCCTGTATTCTAAGGAGTTGAATTTCTATAGATGCTTTGACCTGGGATTTAAAAAAAATAATAAAAAAATAGGAGAGTGAGGGAGAAGACCTAAATAAAGTGCTACCACTTAAGGAGATGAAGTTTAAAAAGTCACACAACCTATCTCCATAACTCTCTGGCAGATCATTTCCCTTAGAATCATAGAATCATAGAATCGATTGGGTTGGAAAAGACCTCCCAGNATCCTGTATTCTAAGGAGTTGAATTTCTATAGATGCTTTGACCTGGGATTTAAAAAAAATAATAAAAAAATAGGAGAGTGAGGGAGAAGACCTAAATAAAGTGCTACCACTTAAGGAGATGAAGTTTAAAAAGTCACACAACCTATCTCCATAACTCTCTGGCAGATCATTTCCCTTAGAATCATAGAATCATAGAATCGATTGGGTTGGAAAAGACCTCCCAGATCATCAAGTCCAACCCTTGGGCCAACTCCACTCCCTTTACCAGATCATGGCACTCAGTGCCACGGCCAATCTGCGTTTAAAAATCTCCAGGGATGGGGAATCCACCCCCTCTCTGGGCAGCCCATTCCAATGCCTGAGCACTCTCTCTGGAAAGAATTGTTTTCTGCTCTCCAACTTCAATTTCCCCTGGCAGAGGTTGAGCCCGTGCCCCCTTGTCCTGTTGCTGAGTGCCTGGGAGAAGAGACCAACCCCCACCTGGCCAGAACTTCCCTTCAGGTAGTTCTAGACAGTGCTGAGGTCACCTCTGAGCCTCCTCTTCTCCAGGCTAAACACCCCCAGCTCCCTCAGCCTCTCCCCGTAGGACTTCTTCTTACTGTAGTAATTACCAATTCAGTAAGGAAGAGATTTTCTTCCTAGCATGTACAATACTTACAAAAAGAGGGAAGCACATTTCTTGTACTGTTTTTTGACCCTTAAGTAGCAGACACATAACACCTAAAAGCACCAGCATTGATCCATTTCTACTTACATAGACTAATGGTGTAACTTGTCCCCTGTAAAATGCAATTTCTAAGTATTATACATATTATGAATGTCACTATATTCATAAAGAACTAATGGAAAGTCTGTGCTATAACTGAACTTTATATCAGCATTTGCAAAACTATATTCATCTACTATACCAACAGCTTTTTCATTCTTATCCTTATCCTAGTGTTTCATAGGTTTCTCTTGGTACATCTTACCTGAAAGCAGATACACAGAACCAAAATTCTTCTCCAGTTTCCCTAGGAGCACAGTAAGAAAGCAGTCAGATGAGAGAGAGGTCACATCTTTACAGCTTTGGTCATACACCACCACTTCCTGCTTGAAATCAATTTCAATCTGAAATACAAGCAACTCAGAGTAAAAAAGGAGGAAGATGATTAGAAGCACCACATTATCACTTCCATCAGGGTTCCCACATATTTGCTATTCAGCAGTTCACACAGATTGAGATTTCTTATGCAGCTTTACACAGACTAGTTTTATTTCATACTTCATATGCCTATCAGATTTAATTCCTTGGAGAGTCTGTAAATTCATTATTTTCTGCAGTTTGAAGCACACTCCACAGATTATTATTAGGTAATTTTATGTCACTTGTGAAATGCTGTGCTTTCAGCTAGGTTTGTTGATTTGTTTAAAAACTAATGTTTTTAGAAGAAGGCCCTGCCTCAGTTTCTGCTTCTGGGGAGTTTGTACATAAATAAAAAAGAGATCATAAACTTCCTCTAAGCCACACACATTTTGGTTACCTGTACAACTTTATGTATTGGAAAAAAAAATCATCATCATCTTCATGTTTAACATGTAAAAGCAAGAACATAGTAGATTATTTTTGTACCAAAGCATGTGAAACAAATACCAATGGATAAGAAAAAAACTCAAATCCTTCATACAAATATGTTTTAATTTGAAATAGCTTAGCTATTTTCTTTTCATTGATAACACTATTCGGAAAAAACCCACATCCCTCCCCCCAAAAAAACAAATAAACAAACCCCCAAACCTGTCGAACTGCTCTCATTAAAAGAATTTTAAGCAGCAAGTAGTAGCCAGGATTGACAGAGATGCAGTTTCTTTGCAAATCATATGACTGCTGGCTAAGCAATCCTTATCACCACAGACCCCAAAGAATCCTTCAAAGTTTACGGGGAGAATGTTTCCTCCCTTAATTACATACATTTGAGGGTCTGCGCTTTGCAAGACATACAAGAACCCTGAGAACACTCTTTATGAGTAATTTCTAAATCCCTCCATATTACTGTGTCACTTAGGAAAGAGCAGGCTACAAGGAATCCCAACAATAAATTTAATAATAATCAATATCCTCTTTATTCAGGTACAATCTCAGCTAAATTCAGTCCCTTTAGTCTTGTTTGGTTTTGTTTTTTGTTTTAAGAAATACCTAAGGAAAATTACAAGTTGCTTTCCAGCCACTCCTTTAAACAAATACAAGGAATAATAGGAAAATGACCCCTACCTTGTGTTTTGCTGCTGAATGCTGAATGAGCTCTGTAATCAAAACCTTATCCTGCTGCAGCCTCCGCTTCATAAGCTTGGAGCAGTTGATGTTGATGGCGTCCAAGATGTGGGACGTGTTGTATTCCACAAAGGGGCGGCTATCAATCAGGAGCAATTTTTCTGTACCGCTCTCCAGCAAAGCCACCAACTTCTCAGCGACAATGAGTTGAGTCCTGATCATCTCATCGGCCATGACAACAATAAGGCCTCTTTCACCACCTCTCTCTCTAATTTGCTGCAATGATGTAATGGCTGTGTACTCAAAGGCTTAGCCACACCATTGTACTAGAAGTGTATGAGGTCATGCTGGTAGTGACTGGCAAAAGAAAAGTTAAATCCATTTTCGGAAAGAGCTGTTCAACTGAATGTCTCCTCCTGCTTCCAGTTGATGTGTTGTTACAAAGGGTTCATTCCAGAAAGCAGCCCCTCAGATCTGATTCATCAGGAGATGACTATGGAGTAGCCATTTTACAATTCAGACAAAAGACGTTTTCTGGCTGCTGCTGCTGCAATACATCATTCTTTACCTTTGCTCCCACCCATCAGCTTTGCACCAGACTAAGAGCCTGTAACAAGGGGAAGACAAAAAAAACAAAAAAAACACAAACCAGATGAGGGTATGAAACTTTACAGAACGAAACATTCAGCTCTGAGGCTAACTGTACAGTGGGCCATACCATGTAATAAATGCATTCCTGAGGGGTTCTCCTCTCTGCTGTATATGCCAAACACCTAGAGAGAGCATTGGCAACTACGTTCTCTGAATCTATTCCAAAGTTCTTGCCTGGACAATTATATTGTATTTCAGGCAACATACTCTGCCTTAATTGCAGACTTTTGTTGCCACTAGCTCTGCTTGTTCACAAGACTGCTAGAACATAATTAAGAGATGCTGCCCTAAATCTTGGTATTCCTTTCAACAGCAAAACTGTTAAAATGCATTTCAGCACTTCACCACTTAGTAACAAGTTGTAAAATTATTTATTTAAACACTAAACGTTTTTAAAGTTTAATGCCTTGCAAAGTATTTAATAAACCAGCATGGTAAGTTGGGGAACTGAAACTGTACAAAAGAAAGGACCAAGCTTACATCCACCTCTCTTAAGAACATGCTTGAAGAGAAACAAGAAGAACACGATGCTACATCAGGACATAAGCATTTTATTTGGATTAATCACCAGATATGGAACAGAGGTCTCACACTACTGAAAGGTAAAGCAGTGGGCACACTTTTGCCCTTCCTGGCACTGGTGTGACAATTATATAAGGTGTGTTACCCTTTTAGCACACAAGCTAAATAATATACTTCTCTATAATACTATACTTCTGTAAAATTAGATCCTGCAAGCATCTCAACAACATCAGCTGAAACATCAGTGGCAGCAGCAAAACCACCTGACCTGTTTGACCACCTAACTCGCAGCTCTGTTAGGCTCTTCAGAGTCTCCTAAAACACACTCCTTAGAAAGGAACCACCATGGGGCTTCAACCATAAGGCACCTCGTTTACATTTTAACTTACAATTTACTTATAGTGTTGACTTGTTGTTTCTGTTTGAAATGTGTCTTTTTTATCTTAATTGCAAGAAAATTAATGAATTCAAACTAATTTATAGATAATTAAAAGTCCTGTTACATCAACAGGGCAGTTGTGCTCAGCGATGGGAAATCTCAGGTCAGATGATGTTTTACTTATTAAATATATTACACAGAGATCTACATATACAAAATCTTAAATTAAATTCTGGAAAAAGGACAAACTCCACCTTAACAATCGAAAAAATGAAACTGAAAGTTATTTTGTGATTCTCATGTGGCAATACAAGAAAAACATCAGGTTTCAACACATGATTTTTCATTTGTTCTGACTCTGGGGCTATTGAAACAGTGTTTTTAAGCTTGTCCAGATAAAAGGAACCACATAGCTGTGCAATGCATACTGCTCTCCACTACGAAAAATACTGGAAAAAATACTATACGAAGACTTAATTAAATGTATTAAATAAACACCCTTATCTTTGCCACCTGGGTGGCAGGTGTGCTCCCCCTCAAAGAGCAGTCATATACTGGCCTCAGGAAGGTATCAAAAGACTCTGCCATTTTGCAAGGCAGGGGTGAGAGGAAACTTGATAGTTGTGTCCATTCTCTTTTCAGAAGGAAACCAGAACGCTCTGCATTTTTTAAACTTCTCTTTAACATGTCCAGTCACAAGTTTTTATTCTCTTTTAATCATATCAAAGGTTGCCAGATACCAAACCCACTGAACTCAATGAAAACTTTTCCACTGGCTGTAGTGGGAGTTGGCTCTGGCTCCTTTGTAAGCTAGACAGTTTGTTCGTGAACTAGACTGTTTTGACGGATAAATTGCTGACAAAGTCCAAGTAATAACAGGAAAATAAAGCAGCTGAGAAACTACAGAACTCTAAAACACATGCTGTTAAAATTACTTAATCTTTAATTTGCAACTTTCAGTTCAGGTAAACTTCTTATCTTCTAAATGCTTACTGCTTGTTGTCTCAGCGCTCTCTTTCATACAACAGATATTTGTTTCAGATGACCCTTGAAAAGAACTCAAACCAGTCATATTTGTGACGGGGTAAAGAGCATGTAAAGAACATAAGGCAAGTGTGCTACCAATCAAGAATCATTTTAAATAACCATATTACCGTAATGCATTAAATACCTTGAAAACATTCTGCCCATGGCTTGAAAGCAATTAATTTAAAAGTAATGTCACCTTGAGTTATTGCAATTGAAATCCTATTTTGACAGGAACCCATTTGGGCAGGGGAGAAACAATATTTGTATCAAGTACAGGTTTTTCCTTTAATTCTCTCAATTTCTGGAGCTATCAGAGTTTGGGACTCTTCCTTGAGACTTATCTAACCAAGAGAAACTGGCAGCCCTCTGCTTTAGGTAAATACTTGAGCTCTCCTCCCTTTCCTGTTCATTATGCTAATTATTCAGATGCTGTGAGGTGTTGAAACACCAGTTTAATATCTAATGTGTTTGTAAAATGATAAAATTCTATTTCTTGACTGCTCTCTTTCTGCTGTGCTATGTACAACTTACATCTCAGTGGTATTACTGACACCCTAGTGTCTCATCAAATGATGTAACACGTTGCCCTAAGTAGGCCATTATGTTGCTGATCTTCAAACTAGGAAACCCTTCCAGTCACAGGGTGTTTAATACTGAAATCAGGATTACAGAAAAGTGATCCCTAATTGAGCTCTGAGAATACCACATGAAGTCACTCACATGCACACTGGTAACACTGCACGGCTGCTGCCTCCTTGTAGGGGGACTGCAACATGTGGCACTGCTCGTTTCGTCTTGTTTTAAAGAAGAAAACTAAACATGTAACTCACTGTAAAACTAAAAAGATTTGTTCCACACTTGCCCAGTGTCTTTACAGTTTCTCCATATTGTTTAAGAAACCAAACCAACAAAACCCCTACTATCTTCCACACCAACAACAGTGGATTTCTAATGTGTATGTGTAATGCTGCCACAGAACTACAGGATCTCTCTTGCATCAAGGATTCTTGTCCCCATTCCAGATGGAGTTGAAATAAGCAACCACAATAATAGGAAACATGGCACTTAGGTTGTGTTCTGTGTCTGATTTTTCAGTCACAGTAACTCACATTTTGTATGCACTCCTAACTTCCACTGCTTCCACTTTGACTCCAAGCAATTCCTTTACATCACAACAGGACATTTGAGTTATGTCATGTTTTGGCTCATATAGAATCATGGAATTATTTACATTGGAAAAGACCTCTAAGGCTGAGTCCAACTGTTAAATTAACATTGCCAAGTCCACCACTAAACCATGTCCCTAAATTCAACATCTACACATCTTTTATATACCTCAGGGGATGAGAGGCAGATGTAGTAAGAATACATTTTAAAAACTCTCAGAATGAGAGTCTTCAATTCTACCTCAGTTAAGGGACTAGCAAAGACCTTCTAGAAGCTTTTTTTTATGATCTCTGAAATACCTATACCTCACTTAAGAAGATAACCTTGAAGTTGACCCTTGGTGTCATAAATGCTCAGCCACGTCACTAATGCCTGCTTTGTCAGGTGCCTGCAGCAACACTCCCACACACGTCACTAGTGATGGCAAAACACCAACAAAACAACTTCACAACATCTCAACATTCGAAGGTCCTGATGGGCAGCTTTTACAAACTGAGGCAAGACACCTGAAGGAGTTGGGTTTTTTTAAACTGTATTATCTACTTTCTATAGGCCAACACAGGTGCATATGAGATAAAACAGTATCCCTTCCTACAGTCCCTTTCATGTTTCTTAGGATGGACATCAGCATAAAAGAAACCCCAAAAAGATGAATCAAAACACCTAAACTGCAAGGGACATGCTATTGCTGGCACATCAGCTGTTTGCAAAGGAATATTTGGCATCAGTGTAACTGGACTGGGAGCTGCCAGTGGTTCAATAGCTGGTGCCAATACTATCAGCACCAGTCCCCATGACTACAGCCACACGTGATACTCAACAAACTGGCCTACACAAACTCTGCATTAGAGAGGAACTCCAGATTTAGGGATCACAGGGTAAACTCCTAATCCTGCAAGAAGCTTTTCCCCCCCTCAGCAGCTATGACCAGCACAGCATTCCCTCACCAGCCTCAAAAAGATGAAAATAAATGCTGTTCTGGATATATGATTGTACCCTATGCTACTGGGGACTAAATGACAGTTGAGAGAGAACCAACCCTTGCTACAGATGCCACTCATCAAGAAATACACAGTGCCCGTGCAGCACAAGGGAAGTAAGATGTTTAAGTGAAATGAGGAATGGCTGTTCTTCTGATTTCAGCAAGCCAATAAATTCCAGAGACCAACAATTCCGTAATAAAGTGTAAAGTCTGGGAAAAAAAAAGTAACTGAAGTTACAAGAAGGCTACAAGCAGCCTACCCCTGACATTGTGCAGACCACACAGGACTGAGATAAATGCTTGTGAATTAAAAGAGCCCTAAACAAGGGCTCATGATGAGGGGAATGAGGGGGTCTTTTGGCTTTCTGGATGATTCGTGCCAAGTGTCATCATCTCATAAGCACATCATTTTCTCACACTTCCTGGATGACACGTTGAAGTACAGACACTTTCCACCATCCTTCTGAGCATGCTCTGCTTTGGTACAAGACTGGATAGCAGCAAAAAAGTCACTCAAATAGAAACACACAGATTTTTTTTTTTTAATGTCACTCGTGTAACATATTCATAAAAGAGAAGCAGTTTTAGGAATTTCACCCCATTTCCTTTTTTTATCTATGTCTGCTCCCTCTTCTCCTACTTTTAACACATCTGTACTTTAGATCTTTATATGCATTCAAAGAGCATAGTGCCAATTTTCTCTTCCTTGTAGAAACAACACCCACATGCATTTTAGACTACATGCCATACATTCATGAGGAAGGGAAGTACAATCCATCAGAAAAAAGTAGATGAAGGCAAATTTTCTGTTCAGTACTCTAGTGTATTGTCCTTCATCCTGCTTGACCAATTACTCACTTTTGATTACTAATTCTAAAGAAAAGTCACCCCACTTCAACCAATCTGAAAACTGAGATATGGAGAAACAGAGCCAGAAAGGAAAAAAACTTCCCACGAAGAAGCTACATAAAACACCCCCAGTTTATATTTTTAACCTTGCTCTGTTTCTATACCTATTGCTTAGCAAAAGTTTTACCACCAGCACTCCAAGACAGCTGGGCTAAGCAAGATGAATGGACCTTCCATTTAGATAACTAAGATATTTCTTTTCATACAAATAGTCGTATTTGATATAATGTAATACTATATTACTTCAAAATAAAACAAAAAGCACACCAAAACACCACATTTTCCTGACTTAGTCTACATAGCCCTCAAATACATGCAACATGCTTGCAAGTATCATCCATACACCATCACCAACTCTAAGCATTAAACCAGGTTATCATCACTTGCATTTACCAAGAAGCCAACCTCAAACATTTATAGTGAAACATTAAACATTTGTTAAGTGTAACAGCAGAGAAACCTGACTGATAGATGGGAAGCATTAGAACATGCTGTTTATGTTACACCACTCTATTGAAGAGAGACCCAGAGACTTAATCTGGGAACTCCCTTCTTAACCCACATAAGCAAGAAGCTCTTTTCATTTCAAAATACTTTTTCACTGCCAGTTCATAGCATGTAGTTCTGTGGAAACCAGAACGAAAGCTTATTTAATCCACTTCAAACATATACTATAATACATTGCACTTTTAGTTTTGTGTTGCCTGGGACACCAGGCAATAAGGAAAAGTATCAATGGATTTTTTAAAAGGTGATTCTCCCTCTATGATTTCCAAGTCAAAGCAACTGAAAATTCTAGTGGACTTTTATATTAATTCATTTTTATTTCGTGTCAACAGCAATTACTCACCTACATTTAAGTCAACATTTATATGGCTGAACAGAAGAGAAGGTGGTCCACATACGAAGGCCACCAAGGAGAAATACCTAAATATAGGAAAATAATATTAATAAAATAATAACAACAATAATAATAGTGGTAATAATAACACCACCACCCATAGTAAATCCTTGTTACAAGATAAAAAACCCCAGAAAATGGATTTCATAGTTTCAGTGCAGTCATTTCCTGTAAAACTCCCACAAACACATGAAAACCTAGGTGAGAAAATATTTATAAATGCTAGCATTCATTTACATGGAAAGGGTCTGAAATAGAAAGTTATGCTATACTGATTTTCTAATAGGAAAGAGACAAAAACACCACAGCAAATCCATTATCTCTACTATCCTTAATTAAAAAAAAAGAAAAGAAAAAATAAGTTGGAGATGCTTAAAAAAACCAAGCAACAGTAGCCTTCAACCAATTTAACACATCTCCCTACTATAAAACTAACTGGCATTCACAGGTGATGCATTTGCACAGAACTAGGCAAATTCACAAACTCTTTTTCAGCATCTATTAATATTAAAGATGGCCCTAAGTAAGTGTGAATACAGCTGTATTTTGCATGGACAAAGACTAATGAAACAGAATGTCTTGAATAATTAATCCCACTTCCCTATACAGCATAAAAGCCAATGTGGTAACACTGGCATCACCAATCATTACGTATAGTCATACACATACATCTTCCATACAAAGCACCTCCTGTTCTGACATAAACAAATTAAATTACAACTTTTATACAAGGAAGCAAAAATAAACACATTAGTGTCCCTTCCAAACTGTTTCCTGGGCATCTAAAAACAAGATTCAAATCATCACTATCAAGAGATGAAAGCTTTGTTTTAATCACTGTAACATAAACCAGGACAATAAATTATTGCCAAGCACCGTCTTGCTGTGAAACCCAGGAGTGGGTGTGAACCCTGGAGTAAATGATACGACAACCATGAGGAGCCACCACAGCAGAGGGCTGAGCACATCACAGCAGTCAGTGAACAGACTGAAAACCCACATCATCTCACAAGGAGAAAAGCTACAAGAATCACCTCTGTCTTCAGGCAACTGCTCTAAAAACCTTGTAAATGCCAGCAGTAGAATACGGGGTGAGAACCCTTCAGACAGGTACAGTGTGTGCTGCCCAGGAAATGCTTTGCTCACTGGGACTAAGATCCTGACTGGGATCCATGTGTCTTTCCCCTGAAAGGACCCAGACTGGAGATCCTCTGGCTTGGCCATCATTAGCATGTGGGTATATGTACCTGAGAGCAGCAGGGCAGAGAGATGCATGAGAAGATCTGTTGAAGATTATGCTCTGGCTATCCAATTCCCTTTTGAGCCCCAGGAAGAGGCTCCGCAAACCTCCTTTGCTCCTTCTCGTAATCCAGTGGCAAAAGACAATTGAGAACTAAGAGAAAGCTCATCCTACTTGCCCTTTTCTAATCTCATCCCAGAAATTTAAACTAAACTAACGCTTAACACTGATTAGCCTCTGCCTAGAGACAAGATTCTGTGGTCTGAGACCACCCTGTGACACTCCAAGGAAACAAAGTACAGAGACAAAAAGCATTTTCCTTTTTTTATCTTAGTGCTTCACGTGCAGCTCCTGAAGGCTCTCTGAAAACTGCCAGGTAGTCTTCACATTCATTAGTACTTGCCTTTCCATGCCTTCCATGCCATACCACGACTCTCTCTGCCATCCATGCCTCTCCAAAGACCGCACAAATAAATTAGATACCACCTCAGGAAACTATACATACTGTTTTTCACATTTAAATAAATAGAATTAAATCAAGTGTTTAAAGCAGCCTCCAAGAGCTCTCATTTCACCACTGGGCACAATTATTTCTGCTGAACAGCAGATGAGAAACAAAGCATATACTTAATTTCAACATAATTTACTGGAAGGAGGTGTCACATTTTAAGAAGTGGATCCACTCATGACTGAAGACTGAGCTGCTGCAAGTTCAGCCATAAGCATTAAGCACATTTGGAAATTCCCTGGCAAAGCTATTTAAGGAACAGACATTTCCTGTAATTTTCAGAAACATTTTATATCCACCCCCCTGTACTTTTTAGCCTTGGTGGTAAAGAGGGGAATGGAGAGAGAGGAGACCATATTACCATTAAGTGAAATATGAATGAGCCACCCAAGTTTAAAGTGGAAACTTCAGCTATTTGTGCTTAGAAGGAAGTTTAATAAAAGTCTTTCATCATTAAGAGGCCAAGATTTTTCTGCTGACTTTGGAAAAATAAATATTCATCCTTTCAATTAGGGTGAATTACAAAAGGATATAAACTTGCCTTTATACTTCTGGCAAATAAGAAGTCCTCCAGGCTGTATTTAAATACCTTTTTCTGTTTTCCAGAATTAGAAATTGAAGCCTTTTTCCCCCCTTCTTGCTCAGGGCCTTCACTAAACTGAAGCTAAACAAACCCAGCCAGTTAGGTCACGCGGAGTGTTCCTCCCACAGCCACAGAGCGGGGTATGTTGGGCAAGCTGGGAGCCAGGGAGAGACTGAACAGTCTAGTGGGACAGCATCCTTCCAAGAATCTCAGTACTTAGCTACTTCTTCTTTCCTAAAAGTTTAATGCTGTCCTTTCCTAAAAATGGCATCTTGAATGACGTATCTGACATAAAATTTATAAAGTTTACAATGAGTTAGAAAATTGTTTCTTTTTATTATGTAATCCAAGTCTGAAAAGACTCAACTGAATGCCACAGCATGTAAGATAGGAATTCACAAGCCAAAGGACAGTTGCTTATCCTCACAAAACACACCACGAGTGCTACTTTGGTCCTGTACATCAAATGGTAAAGATTCATCATGTAATTGTGACCAGCTGGCAAAGTTCACACCTGCCACTCTCTAACAGCAACTGCACTGTAGCTTTCAAAGACAAAGTACAAAACCATAAAACTTTAAAGTGTTCAACTCATTCATAAATCCTCAACCTGTTGAAATTCCAGCATATCTTTACTCTTCGTATAACAAGGATGCTTTGCAGCAGCACCTTTCATGACATCAATGGTCCCATCTACTACACAATCTGCATATTCTGAGTCAGCTGCCTGTCCTGCAGCTCTGCAGGACAATGCACACGGTGACTTTTGTATTTTAAGTGGTCGTTTTTATGCTGAGAAACAGATTAAAAAGAGAAGTGCTCTGAAGAGCAGCACTAAATAAACACCAAGCACAGCTGTTGTAACAGTCCATGATACTTCTTTAAAAGTCTTACCAAGAAAGAAAGATGAGACCTCAGAGCCTTTAAGTGTAAGGCCTTTTGCCTAATGAGAGACTTTAAGGGGGAGACATTCAAATAATATGGCCCTGCAAATAAGGAGATAAAAATTAAATACAACAAAAGCAACTCTGATCTGCTTCACGGTCACCGTATGATGAAAACAGGTGAGTGCGAACCCTTTGAACAAGGACCAGAATGGATTAAAGGCAGAGGACAATGATGATAATTTTATTAGAGAAGTAAATCAGAATAGCTTCTGGCCAAGGCAGGGATGAACTTCTTGCTGTAGACTTTTTATTGACTGTTCTCTTTAGTAATTCATTTTAATTAAGTGAGTCAATCTCTTTTAAGAAGAGAGATTTCTAAACTGCTTCCATGGTACAGTATGACACGGGTTAAAATGTTCTGGTCTTTCACCCATTTGAGGAAATGACACCAGTTCTCCCGGAAGGCAACATGCACATTCAACCCCTTCACATCAGGGCATGAGAAAGTTTGGAAGGAATTTTTTTTCTTCCAAACTGTCAACATTAATACTTTGTTTCTTCCTGCTTGCGTTTCAAAATACAGTGCTGCACTTCGCTGCATGCATGTCCTGTAAGCTGTACAGATAAACATCTAGAAGTTAAAAAAATAGGTTAGTGTTAATTAAATCTGTTGTCAAACTCATTTTAAAAGCCGCCTGCATGCTCTAAACAAAACTAATATTGTCACCAATATATACTACATAAGTGATAAAAGCATGCAGAAGCATCTTCGGAAGGAATGCTGGGGCAAGTAACACATTGACATTACACATATGTAAGCTCAATCCTACTCAGTAAAACAATTAAACTTAATTGGGGTTTTCCTTAAATGACATCTAAATGGCAAGGAAACAGATTAGATGGTGGAATACAGTGAGTCTACAAACACAGTAGAGCCCAACTATCTTGAAGTGGGAGTAGAGAAGGAAATGTAGCACTATATGCTGTACAGCAATGGCTCCCAATTCACATGGTGGAATCAATGAAGTTATGCGTTCCCAGACATTAAACAGCTGCAGTAACCCTGCTATGAAGTCTCCCATTCTGGGCTTGTTCAGAGTAGAGTGTTCAGGCGATGATACAAAGACTGCTGAATTGCAGATGCAGTACAGAAAACAAATTAACAAACTCTTAGATCCAGATGATTGGGACCAAAATTTCTCACCATGGTGGAAGGCAACCGACAGCTCACACTCTGGGAACAGAACATATTTTAATACTTAATTTGCACCCACCAAGGTAATTATAATGGCCTGCTTATTAAAATTGCTTTCAAATGTTAATTTAATTGACAACATGATACTGACAGGGCTTCAGTCAGGAACAAAAGCAAAAGTCATGGTACTTCACTGAGCTGTGATCCAGGTAACATGGATCACAATGTCTTTTTCAGTGGATCTCAAGTGTTTCTCTGAATTTGAATCATGTTATATGCAGCAGAGCCAAAGCCACATATCTATATGATAACCACACAGCTGAAAAGAGAAGCCACATATAATTTCACAATGGAAGAAAGAGAGCAGAGGATGACTTAATGCTCCCCAGTTGTGCCTCTTACACCACTGTAAACATTGTCAGTGAAGCAGAATCATAGAATCACAGAATAGTTTGAGTTGGGAAGGACACACCTTCCACTATACAAGGTTGCTCCAAGCCCTGTCCAACCTGGCTTTGCACACTTGGGGCATCCACAGCTTCTCTGGGCAACCTGCTCCAGTGTCTCACCACTTTCACAGTAACAAATTTCTTCCTAATATCTAATCTCACCCTGCCCTCTTTCAGTATGAAGTCATTCCTCCTTGTTCTATCATTCCCTGCCCTTGTAAAATGTCTCTCTCCAGCTCTCTTGTAGGTTCCCTTCCTGTACTCCTTCCTCAAGTAGAGGAAGAAGAGTGACTTAACCACAAAATACGTCCATCTCCTCTAAGAACAACTGAGAAAATTTGACTGCCATTTTATTTAGTGTATAAAAATTAAAAGGGGCCAGGATTTAAAAAATTTTCTGAAGGATAAAAAAGTGCAATACCAAACCAAGTGAGTAAATGACATTGTTATTATCCAATAGGCATCTTAGTCAAAGACCAGGGTCAACAAGAAATGTTTTCCAGCAAACTCTCTGGGCTTCCAACAGAATTTTGAATAGCAAAGAGAAACAAAACATACTCATTTAATAACACTGGGTATTATCCCTGATGTGTTTATATGTATGCACAGCTCTGTACAAATCTATAAATAAGATCTTTTATTTCTCCAGAATTTCTAGAGGTGTTTTGTTTCAAACAGTCCTTTAAAAAAACAACCAGAAAGGCACTGACTGTTGTCAAAGTAATCCCAAGCTAGAAGAGTTCAATATATTTCTGCAACAACTGAAGTAATCCATCAGCAGAACAGATCAACTTCAGGGCATGCAGAGCCAATTAAAATACTTGGAAAGTGATATACCATCTGCAAACTGCAAGATCCTTGTATTTCTTAAGTATTCAAGCAATGAAAGAAGCCTCAGTCAATGATCGTGGATACATCAATAAATAATACTGATTAGTTTAATAATAACTTATTCATTCTACATAAATTCCTACTGATACCACTGGCACACGTTCTAATGAATTTCAGACTTCCAGTCTGCATGTGAGCAGCCAATAGGAATGACTGAGGTTTTGGTACACAATCCTGAGGTTCTTACCTCAAAAACTGATCCTGAAGGATAAAGGTATTTGATGGGTGGTCCTTAATCACTTTCTTTATGTGAAAACTGAGGTCAGCGTCAAAAAAAGAGCCAAGGAAGAAAGTCTGTAGCACCCCTCAAACACACACACACCTTCCAGAACAATTCCTTCAACAGTTTGTTAGAGGGTTAACTTGTAGTTTAAATTGTCATTTATTGGAAATGGAAATAAACAGCTTGCACAAGCAAGACACTGTGCTATTAAGTGTTTAGAAGTGACTTAAAAATTAGGTCAGTCTAATTTGTGGCTGATACTTAGTTCTTCTCACCACTATGAACTCACAATGATGTCAGTCTCATGTTCAAACATGCTACATTTAGCAGCGTACAGGCTTCCTGAGAGACTCTCTCAACCTTCCTTTGTGCAAAAGTTTTCTGCCAGATGCTTAGCTCATACTTCACTGACTCAGGCATGCCACTCCAGTTTCAAGGGAGTTACACTGGCTTCCTGTCAAATACTGCAAAGTTTGGTGGTTTTCCCCCTCTCCTCTTGTTTTTTTTTATTTTCTTAAACATTACTGATAGAAGTTCAAGAACATGTGTTCACATTTAGGTTACTATTTTAGTCCTCACCTTCCTCACAATATCCAGAAGAGATAAAAAAGCTGTGGGAAACAGGTGTTTTTAACTAATTCAACTTGCCTTTCAATAATTGAAGGTGGCCCACAAGAAAGCCAAAGAAAGGCTTTTTACAAGGGCATGTAGTGATAGGACAAGGGAGGATGGCTTCAAACTGACAGCAGATTTAGATTAGATATTAGGAAGAAATGCTTTTCTGTGAGGGTGGTGAGGCACTGAACGGGTTGCCCAGAGAGGCTGAGGATGCCCCAGCCCAGGCTCTCCCACTCACATCTCCCAGGGCACGTTTCCCAACTCGTACAGATATTTGTAATTGGTTTTCGTATGTCGATTTTAAACTCTCACGTCAGTATCTTCAAAGCCATGTTATATATCCACAGAACAATGTTATTGCATGGATCCTTAACACGGTTAGAAAAGCATCCCACTCTGTATCAGGAGAAAGCTCAGTCATTTCCAGCGCCATATTAAATTCCAGCTACTCTAGGAAAGAAAACAGAAATGCAGTTCACAAGAACAGCATATCCAACAGATCCCCACTATTACTGCTGTATCTGCAATTGCCCAAGGATACAGGACAGGCAGGTCATGCAGGGAGAGGTAATAATCTTTCATGAGACTGGTTAATATGAAGTGGTAAGAAGAGGGAGGGCACAAACTCCAGAATGCACAAACCCTTCCTTACATACACAGAGAAGAAACAGAACCAAACCATGACACAGGACCAAAAGCCAAGGCTTCCAAAACATTTCCACATCCAGCCTGTCCCTCTTCCCAAACAGGAAAAGAAATCCAAAGCACATCGCAATATATGTCATAAATTACCCAACAAATCATATTCCTTATGGAAACTGTCTAGCTGAACTCGTACCACCGAAAATATATGACAGAAGACAGAAAGAAACCTAAAAGATACCCTCAAAGAAAGAACACTCTCCACCACCAACTTCTCAGAGTTGATACCAAAACAAGAAAATCCCGGAGCCATCACAAAGTTACCATATTTTTGGTAGATTTTTCCCATAAACAAACTCTTCTCTGGACTATAAATTTGTTTACTGCTATTAACTCAAACCTGACCTAGCTTTATATTCACTGCTTTTGTTTCAAGATTTAAGTGAGGTTTGTGTTCCTGAAATCTTGCCTGTCTTCTCCAAATAAGTGAAACAAAAAAACCATTCCTCTCCTTACAAACCTTTCAAGCCTGAGAAAAGTTTGTGTTTCTGAAAAAAAGAAACAAACAAAAATCCATCCAAACAAACAAAAAACCCACAAAAACACCAAAGAAAATATCCTTTGAAGTATTTTCCAAGTTCCTCAAAAACTTTGACCATTTCCAGCTACAATTAAAAATGTACTGCATTACTTAAAATACTAGAACTAGAAATTTCATTCTACAATGCAGTGAGGAGGCAGTAACTTAAGTCTTTTCAGTAAAACAAATTTTCTTTTACTCAGTTCCAAGTTGGCTTAGATGTCCATGACAAAAACAGCAGGTGAGATTAAGCACATTTGACAAGTGAGATGAGACGCATTTACCTTTACAAAGTCATGACAGCGATAGATGTAGTTGATGTGTTTGTTACTTGGAGTAATTTTACTTGGTTTTTTAACTTCATTTGAATTGAAAAGTTAGTTAGGTAGTTTGCCTCCTAGAATGTTGTGTGCAGTTTGGTTCTCCACAGGAACACCAAGTGGCATGAAAAGACTAACGCTGGTAGTTTGAACAACAGAGTACAACGAGAGTACCAGCCAATGCCAAAAACATTTCATATGCGCAGATTTAAGTGAGAAATCTTTTCCAGAAAAGACTTTATCCCTGACTGCAGTTATCCCCTCTGACAGGATTACAGCACAGGCCAAAATGTGCAGGAAAAGAGTTGAGTGCGACCACAAAAGTGGAGGTCACCAGGAAGGAGGGGAAGAAGTGCTCCTCCCACCCTCTTCAGGCTTCTTCCTTTGCAGCCACACCACCAGGCTTAAGTTAGAGCAGTAATGCCTAGAGCAAGTGCTTCCAAAATCAAATAATCCATAGATGGGAAAAAGCAAGGACAAATCCAAATAATTATTTAGAACATCTAAATTTTAATTTAACTTACACTGCTTTGGAAAAGGAAAAATAAATAAAATCTCTTGACTTAGATCTAGAAGAAAATGTATCTCGTCTACCTGGAGCTACAACGTCTATCCAAGACTAAAACATTCTTCCTAACCTTGTTCTCGCCATCAGCTTAAAGCACAGTTTTGCCAAAAACTGGCACTCTATTGAAAGCATAACCACATTAGATCTCTTTGAGAACCACCTTGAGTTTTGGCAGGTAGACCACCTGGCAACAAAGGTATGTCTGTTGGTATGGCCACGGACATATGCATGAATTTTAGTAAAAAAGCAAGAAGCTGCAGGATTTGGGGGCTTTTTAATGCTTTTGGCAGCTAAATTACCCTGATATTCCCTACAGGCTTCAGTGCAGGGACAGTGTGCTGGGGAGATGTTTAAATCTAAGACTCATGAGCTACCTCTGTACCAAACCAGCAATCTGGTGCTCAAATTAGCCTTGACAGAAAGGAGGGTGTGTTCGTGCAGCCTCACCTCATGGCATAGTTACAGAGCTTTTAATATCTGTGCTAAACACTTCTTCCACGGCACTCCACAGTGTAGGGTACGTGGACTAGGCAGAGCATCTCCAGCTACACTGTCCCCCTGACTGCCACATCCAGAATGACTTGTTCTGCAATTGCTTCTGTGTGCCATTATAGTACCAAACACTGGAGAAAGCAGATATCTCTAAGCTTGTGTTATCACTCCTACTCAGACACATAAACAGTGCAAAGAATGGAAAACAGTCTTGCCACCAGCATAGACAGGTTGCTGCAGACAGCAGAAGCAGTCTGTACATGGAACTGAGCAAGAAGTGTGCTGTAGTAACTGAAGGAGAGGGAAAAATACACTAGTGGTCCTAAATGATGAACCCAGCCACCGGATATTAATCCACAAAACCTAGTGTTTGCCAGGACCTGATACACTTTTGGCTTTAAACAAGGATGTTCTCCTTGGATGGCAAAGGGGAGCTTGGCCACAAAGAATTCCTACTCCACCATGGCCAATGGATAGTGCCTGCTGCCTGGGAATAAAGATCCAAAGGCCCACAGCACAGTTTGAAGAACAATATTGCCCCTTACTGCCTTAGTTTCTCGGTGTGTTTAAGGTAAAACTAATGCTTTTCAGCACAAGTCGGCAGAATTAAGTATGAGAAAGCACCAGCATGATGAGCTCACACCATCTCAGCACTGCATCCTTGTTCTTACACAGCACAACAGGGACCTTCATTACGTAAGCACCTTCCGGGGGGGGGGACACTTGCTCAGTCAAGGAGCAATTATTTAACCACAACCCCATCTCCTTTGCATTCCCGCTAAAGAAAACCTTGTGCAAAAGGTAAGAGCTTGGCTACAAGTCCTTTGGCCCAAACATCCTCCTACAAGCGCTGTGTAATGCTTGCCAAGTCACCATTGTTTGCACTTCAGAAGTTTGCAGCAGACAGACTGTGCCCAATCCAAAGAACTTTGTCATTAAAAGAAAAAACCAACAGTAGGAAGTGCACTACATGCTTTGCTAATCTTGTCAAACTATACTGTACAGACAATCACAATTAACAGAATTACTGTTAGGAAAGGTAATGACAACTTTGGGGCCATGGTTACTTTGCTTCAGGTAGACTGGAATGAGAAAAGCAGCAGGGAAGAAAATGTCCTTTGCCGTACTTTTAGTGCCTCATAAACACAAAAAGGACTCCCAAGGGAAACTGCCCCACTCCAGACAGCAATTTAAGTCGTACAGATCTACCCAGGAACACCAGATTCTCTTTCTGCCTACCGATGAAAATACCTTTACTACCAGCACCTGAGCTTCTAAGCATAGAAGAGCATGATCCTTTTCTGCATTAGCTACTTAAAAGCATTTGAGGTGTTTCTTCCAGAAGGAATGAACAAAGCTCACCAGCTCCAAGAACACCTGAAAAAACACCCTGTCATCACTCCACAAAGATAGAGATGTGCAAAAAGATATCCCACTACACTTGGTATGTACTGCTGCATATAATGCCCATGACTTAGGCTCCCAGACAGGCTGCTGAAAAGACTAGCTAAGTATCTTTTAAGATATCTAGTCTGAGAAAACCACAGTCAAATCCAAAATTCTTTTTGTGAACAGCTTCCATCAAGCAAATTATTTACTGATGGACAGTTTACATTTCTTTTCAGGGATAAATGATCACAGAGAACTAGACTAAGAATTTAAATATAGGTACTTTCTTTTAACATTTTGAAGGCATGATCAGATCCTCCTGAGACCTTTCACAGACTGCCTATCCATCCAGCAAGGCTAAAGGCAATTCCCATGGTGCTCCACCCAACCCTTACTCCTTTCAGACATTCAAATGCATCCAGGTTTATCCATGTTCTTCTAAAGAGCAAGCTCCCTGTCTGAATCCAGCAATTACATTACCAGTAGTTTCAGAGACAGACAAACTTGCAAAATATACCTCAAGACTACTGATGGTCTATGCAGGAATGGTGATGCATCCACCATGGCAGAAGCCTTTGGAGTTTTACAGAAAGAACAGCCAGTGTAGAGCCCGGAGGTAACATTGCTGTCAGGTTTGCTGAGATGGGCATCTTCTGAGTGTCTCATAACAATTAAGAAAACCTTAAAGTTAAATAATTATGAAGGAGAAGAGCAACTCTGGGCCACCTTTCATGATTCAAAGGTTTCAATGAAACCATAAAGAACACAAGATTAAGCCTTCTGGAAGGTCTGGTATCCTATTTATATTATCATCATGATCAATTGTGATTTGAATCTAATTTCTAAATCCAGAGTTGTTACTTAATCTGTTATAAAACTGAAAACATACCTAAATTGTTTGAGGTTGACATTCTCACTAAGAAATAAATCTATTTGTAGCATTGCATACAAACACTTTAGTGAACACACAGCACTACTTATGATTGGCCTTTTAAGGACAGTCAGATCTGAAAGTTGAATCAGAAGACTTGCCAATTTGTTGTAGCTTTCAGCTTTCTCAGAAAACCAACACGCTTAAATCAAATCTCAATTCCACACACACCATGTGCACTATTTCACTAAGTTCACAAGAGAACACAGTAACAGCAGTGGTTGAAGGGATGTGTCCTGATGGAGCAGAAACAAGTTTACATGAGGTGTTTTGGCGACTGCCTGGAACCACCCCCTGTAAACCCAACATTTTGACATCTCAGATTGCCGCCTCAAAATTTAGTGCTGTTAAAACCTCCACAGCAAACCATGTCATACATTAAATAAACACTACTACTTGTAATACAGTCTCAAGAGAAAACGTGGAAAGACAAGAACTTACACCAGAAGTTACAGACAAAAGGTGGGTTTATTTGTTAGAGACCTACTTTGAAGATGTCATCTTGTGCTTGTCAACTGTTGGCATCATCAACAAAAATAAATTCTTGCTTTTAACAGAAGTAACTGAAAACACAGGCAACTTTAGATGCTGTTACATGTTCTGGATTCCAACCACCACATGTTGCAATAAGAAACAGTGAGAGAAAGAATACATGATTAAGTGGTGGCCAGTCTAGAAAAACGTGGCACTAGCTAATGCTTTCACCTACAAATCAAGTCATTGCACGTTTAAATAATTTCTAGTACCCTCCTCAAGGAATTCAACTATCAGCTTGATCTGAGAGGCTTTTTGCACCCTTTTCTTTTACACCATCTTACCTGATGGATTTCACCCCACACTTGTACATCAAAGTCAGGGTTGTATCCTGCCCATTTTTCCACTTGGTACTAAGACACTTTAAACCACAGAGATGGATGAAAAACACTCACCTAGGCACACAATCTCTTTTTTTCTAGTTACAGTACCGTTCATTTTGGCCTTAACTGTGCTGCTTACACCTACACAGAACACTGCAGGAAGTATCATTTTCCAGACCTGTTCCTTTGACCAGATGCATCCTTATTGTTTTCTTAAGCCACGTAACACAACATGAGATCGTCACCTCTCTCACACTCCCTCCAAACACTGCCTCAAACCCACCAGTTTGCAAAAATGTCTACAAGAATTCTGCCATCAGTACTAAGACCTTCAGTCGACCAGGATTGCCTAGGTGAACATTGCTCCTCTGCCTCTGGGACTACCAACCATAACCAGTCTGGGACTGGCCTCCTGGGCTCTCTAATAAATATTATTGCACAGAAGGGATATTCTAAAAAAAAGAGCATATTAAGTAAAAATAAGCTGTCTTTGGTTTTGGATGCCAAAGCAAACAAGATTAGTGTTCCATAAAGAAAATAACCAAGTTATTTCCCACTTTGGAATTTTACCAAGTATTTGATACAACCAAGCTAAAGCTAAGCATTTTAGGATATTTTCATTGCAACTTGTTTTTGAATAATTGGGTCTCAGGACAGCATTGTTTTTGCAGAAAAAAGAGGCAATCTCCAACACCTTTCCTCTACTTCTGGAGTAACACTTCTTAATCATTCCATTTCTCAACAGGGATAAAAACAAAATGAAGACAGGAGTATTCTGATAACATGTTCTCTCTGCTTAGCGTTTCATAACAATTTTATGCTTGAAGAGATGCCATGTCATTCCTAACAGAGCGTATTTCAAAATGGAAACCTATCAAGAAGGAATTTAGAGAATTTTGCTCCCAAGTGAAAGGAACAAAGTTGATATAGAAGCAGAGAGGACACTATACTGTAGTCCACCCTTTCTTACTTCAGTTGGTAAAATGGCACTGATACTACATTTGAAGTCAAGTAAAGCCCTCTGTATACAGGGAACCATAAGCTGCCATGAAGATTGATGAGGAAAAGTCTTCTCCTTGGGGAAAATAAGAACAAACAAATCCTGAAACAAGTCTGTCGGGAGGAGGGGAGGAACAAGAGAAAGGAGGAAGAAATCACTATGAATCTGGCATCTTTAATTCAGAAAAACATCAGAGCTCTTGCAATTCCCACAAACTAAACAAGGATACACACAGTTACTGTGGAAAAGGGAGAAGAGTCAAGCCAATTCTGTTTAGAGAAGGAAGTAAGAGGAATACCATGACAGATACAAGAGGAGTTTAATTTGATGGACAATCTACATTTCAATTTAGCCTTTAAACCACTACAGGACATGCCAAGGGACAGTTTTTGTTCCATGCTTGTTCTTCACCTGGCAATGGGAAAATAAGCTATGCCCCTGCTCCTCACTGGAATAGTCCTACACTATGGCAGAAAGCCAGTTCACTGCTTGCATTAGCTCACTGCTAAATGACAGTGCCCATAATACAACTGAGTTCACCACATTCATGGAAGAACTCCTACCAAAACTCGTACCACGCTGTGGTGTTTCTGAAATGGTGATTGAGACACCACTGGTCCAAAAGGCCTTCAATGCAAGAAGAGAGAGGAAATGAAAAGCTGCATGTTTAGCTCCCAGCTGAGCCTGGAAGTTGCAGAAGGTACACATACCACTTCACAAGGAAAGGGAACAGGAAGCCATGAAAGAAAAGAGCCATTATGTTGAAATGGTAACATTTTTGTGAGGTTACAGAGGCCAAATGAGTATATCCCAGAAAAATGTGAATCAAAGCCTGGGTAAAGGAACAAAAAGCAGTGCAAGTGATAGTAGATGGGGGGGAGAAAAAAAAAGGCAAAAACCAAACACCTTTAGAAGAGCAAAGAATATCAGATCGGAAGACATAAAAAATAAGAAAAATCCTAAGATCTGGTGCGAAAATTGAAGGGTGATACTAAATTTGGTACTAGCAATGAGATAATAATAGCTGAGAAAGCAAAACCAGGTTTATTTGCAAGAGCCTCTCCTACACAAGAATGCTGGCAGAAGATAAATTCAAGATGGACTAAGTCAGGACTGACATATCACACGAAGAGAAAAAAAAAACCCAAACAACTGGGTAACTACCAGTAAGCCACCATGTCCTCAATATTAAAGAATTCCAGGGGTGAGCAGAAAACAGAAATACGTAATGTTTGTTAAACAAGCTATTCCGGCACAGGTACAAAGTGTTTGTAAACGGTGCTGTATTTGACAGGAAAAAAAGACAGGCAGGCAGGCAGAAAGATTGCTGAACTTGAGTATCAGAACAAGTTACTTAAAGGAGCCACACAGAGCCTCTGGCAGACCTTTAGAAAGGCAGAAAGGAGCACATGGCAAGAAATGAGGTAGGACATGGAACCACACTTCTTCATCTGATCAAAATCCACAATCAAATTTGCCCATGAACCTTTGAGCATGTCAACTCAACTGTTTGAAGGAACTTTACGTAGACTTTCTAGACTTCACAGTCTGTAACAAAAAGTTTCAAAGAATCTAAATTTTAAGATAAACATAATATTTACAACCATATGCATGCACCCATTCCCCACTACTGAGGAGATGGAAAAAAACACTCAGTGGAGTACTAAAGGGAAAAAAACCACCAAACTGACATCTCTCTTGATAGAAACAACACTGGATGAAGTCATTGGGAATTAATACCTTTGCACCTGGCTTTGCACCTGGCTGAATGGCAGAGCTGTGTTGACAGACAGGCTAATTCAGTTGATATATTTGCACAAACCCACATGCAAATTTGTCATAAGTCAGCAAAATGCAGCCTGTATTGTCTGGGGGTAAAAATAAAAGTCTCCCCCCTGAATGACAAAAGCCTCCAGCTGACAAAATGTCACCAATAACAGCACTAGTACTGGCACGCTGTAGGGATGGCAGTTTCACCAGCAGGATGCCCTGGATTCCTATCAGCCCTATACATGATCTTCTGCAGCACTGCCTCTTCCAATGTGGGTGCCACGGCACTACAGCAGTGCAAGCTGCCAAACAGCACCAGGAGCCCTGCAGAGCTCTGACTAAACCTGCAGAACCGCCTTACTGTTGGCAGGACCTCAGAAAGATGATCCCAGTATCAACATACTAAAAGTAAATGCAAAGAACACTCAAAACCCCCAAAAGATTGAGACTGGAAATATATAAAAATACAGCATTAGGATTAAAAAATAATCCAATGCCACCACTTAAAAAGGAGCAGGTCCAGAGAAGAGCAACGAGGCTGGAGAAGGGACTGGAGCACAAGTCCTGTGGGGAGAGGCTGAGGGAGCTGGGGGTGTTTAGCCTGGAGAAGAGGAGGCTCAGAGGTGACCTCAGCACTGTCTAGAACTACCTGAAGGGAAGTTCTGGCCAGGTGGGGGTTGGTCTCTTCTCCCAGGCACTCAGCAATAGGACAAGGGGGCACGGGCTCAAGCTCTGCCAGGGGAAATTGAAGTTGGAGATCAGAAAAAACTTCTTTGCAGAGAGAGTGCTCAGGCATTGGAATGGGCTGCCCAGAGAGGGGGTGGATTCCCCATCCCTGGAGGTTTTTAACCTGAGCTTGGCCGTGGCACTGAGTGCCATGATCTGGTAAAGGGACTGGAGTTGGCCCAAGGGTTGGACTTGATGATCTCAGAGGTCTTTTCCAACCCAATCGATTCTATGATTCTATGAAAGGGAATACTAAATGGAGATGCAGGTTTCATCAACACTTCCCCCAGAGCAGTGGGCAGAGACAATACTAGCAATTAACAAGTGAAAAAAGTGACAACTCTGAACACAATGGTACCATTTAAGTCAATATGAAGAGAAAAGGAAAAAACCATCAAGGTAAAAATGAACAGACATTACTAGCTATCCATTTTCAAAGCAGAAAAGAGTTTTTTCATTTTACCAAGTAAGTATGATATAAAAGAAATGCTTTCAAGTTTTTAGTAGAAAGCTATGAGGTTTTCATTTCACTTTCCTTTGAAAGATCAAGTAGTGAATATGGTTGTGATTTCTGATCAGATACACCATAACCTACCAAATGCACAAGATTTATCTGCCTACTTCAGATAGCTATGACCATTAGAACTGCATACTAACCATGTATTCAGATTTTCTCATTTCATTATACCTACAAAGAGCCTGATAAGCCTTATTTGCAAGGCTATTTTGTTTTGCCAGCTAATTAGTTGCTTTTATCATACAGACCATTAAAAAAAAGTCACATTGAATGAAAGCTTTCTAAGATAAAAGCTGCTCTGGACAGAGTATGTGTGTATGTTCATGTATGTATAGACACACAGTTTGTACATCAGTATATACAAAAACACACATGCATATATGTCTATGTTCTGGCTTTATTTTAAAGAAAAAGCATCCTGACAGAACCCAAGGTCTGAACTTGCCAAGTGGCAAACAAGTATGTGTTTCCAATGGAGCACAAAGCCCTTGGAACTCTGGGAAGCCAAGGCAAGCCAAGCCAACCTGAAGGTGCAGCAGCAAAGAAAGAGCAATCACCTTCATAGATTGAAACAAATGGCTCCATCCTTGGTTTCCAGTAGCTAAACCCATGTATGTAATGAATATACTTCTTTCTGCCTCCGCAGGAGACAAGCTTGAGGGGGTACCTTCCATGGCAGACTAAAGCTAAATCAGGGCTATAACAGAGCACTGGAGTCCCTTATGCCACCTCATGTTAATTCAGGGAGCTGACTCAAAGAGCTACATCAATCATGCACCAACTGCACTAACAAGTACTATAAACAAATGCATCAATAAATCACCATCCAAACAATTTTCAGCCATTTCTGTTTCCCAGCTCTGGCTCACTGTGGGATCTTGACAGTCATTACAAGAGCAAGTTTGAAAAGATGGGTGCTGGGAAGACAAGAAAAGAATCACAGTACCTGCAAGCATTTCATCTTACCTGCCACAGAAATGCACACCAGGTTGACTAAGTTGAGAGAGCTCTATCAGTTTGAGTGGATCCACACCAATGTTCTCCAACTTCACTTTTACTGTGATTGAAGCTACTTCTTTTGGACAACACAGGTCACAGCAGTTGGGCAGAACACAGAAGAAAGGAAAGGACAGTCTAACTTTTGTCTATGAGTAATTTAAGGTCTGGCATGGAGTGAACGACCACCCAGAGTTTACAGAGCAAACTGTGATGGATTCCTGGTCTGCTTCAAACAAAACACAAACAAAACAGGCTACCTTTGAGTTCATTCACCAACCTGGCCTCAAGTGAAGTATGAACAGTCATAAAAACTGCCCTAGCTGCAGGCTTAAGGCAGCAGCTACAGGCAGAGGGACTGTGTTAAGCAGCCAGACTTGATAAACTTTTCTACATACACAGCTAGAAAAAGACACTTGTCAATAGTCTTTAGACTACTGTTCTTCTGCTTTGTGGTTTAAGTTCCTTGAGGCACTAACGAGTTGTACGTGCAAAACACACCAGTGGCAGCATAAAACATAACTCCAAACTGTTATAAGACAAACTGCAAAGGCCTAAAGAAGCTGGTACATTTGTACCTACAATGCTGTTAGAGGGCATCAGCCCCTTGAACTGAACATATCCCAGAAGCAAATACAAAAGTTGCACACTTCTTTTTAAATATAGGTTTCTCTTCCATCTAAAATAATTCCATTCATACCAGACTTTGAAAGAGCTAACAATAAATTACTAACAGCATGGAGAAAAACAGCAATTTATGAAAGAAATGTTTAAACAGATCATTTTCCTCACTTCTTCCCACCCTCTCAGTTGCATTGAAAGACTTGCCTTTATGTGGACTCAGGACCATACTACTTCAAGCTTAAGCCTCTGAACTTTACAATTTTTCAACATGAAGACATGGTCTATAATGAAAAGTTTTGTAATCAACTCATTCTTAAATATTTGCAAATTCCTAGTGATAAACACCAAATACACAAACACATACAATGCTTTTTTCTCAAAAGCCACCACACAATCTAAACCAACACAATCTAGTTTTTAAAATATATCTTCAGTTAACTGAATTATAAACCAAAAAAACCCAGAAAGACAAAATGCCCAACTCACTACTGTTTATTCATCTTCAGAAAATATTTTCTAGATACACAAATAGTATTCACAACTATGAACCCACTGGAAGCTACACCTTTCCCTGTACTTCCTATAACTGGTTATTAGACTCAACATTGGGGCAACATGTCAAGAGACTTCTCATACACAGAGAAAATAACTCTTTTGTTATCTTCTACTACTACAAGCTTAGTAGTAGTAGAAGATAACAACTTACTAACCAAAGTGGAATGATCCCATTCTGGTGTCCCACCACATTTTCTGTTATTTAAAAAGCTCATTCTCATGTGCAACTAATACAGAACTTCTTCCTTTTAAAAAATATTTTTCATCTGACCCTGCTTTCTTCTTTTCTTTTTCCTTTATTTAACCCACATAGGTATATTTTCTCAACATCTAATCACCTCTTCCATTATGTCAGTTTCCCTCCCTCCAGTTCTGTTCCTTACACACATCCTCCCTCTTCTAGTATTTTTACAATGACAGAAGTTGACCTTTATACCACAGAGCTTTTGAAACGGAGAAACTGTTCAAATCTTTGGTTTGAGAAAGTGATAAGCCTGAGCATTTAACTACATTTTGAGTAAGAGCAGAAGGATCACAGCTCTGTCCACAGACATCAGAAATTAGTACTGCATTTCAAGTTAACTATTTAAACATAAATCAGAACAAAACACAGAATTTGGGATCCAAGGAAATCTATTTCTCTGTTGTTAGAGAAGCTGAAAGATGTGGTTATACATTGGTGGTTTAATTACTTAATCTTCATCATGTCCCAAAGCAGCTCATCCACTTAACACCAATCATACTGCACGGTGAAAAAAAAAGTAGTTCTATTTTCCACCAATAGAGAGACTTATCCAGCTGTGCTTTCAGGCATAACAACAGCAATCTGAAAGGGAGAGACCTTTCAAGGAGGAAGTTGGACTTGTATATTCTCAATTTGCTAACATAAATAGAAAAAACAGATAAATAAGTAATAAATACCTAAATAAGCATAATGTCTGACTGTACTGAAAAGCAGTACCACAAGTTGGGCCAAATACTAAGCATTCAATAGAAATGCCTTACTTTACTGGATGTAACAAGAAGATTTCTGTAAGGGTACCTCATCATTTAGTTAAGCAAAGATGTATAAAAATGCTACTACTGGATATCTGCTCCAGTATCAGACAAGTCCTAGGTCAGAGAAAGCATAATATGTGATGTCTTTTTTTTTCTTAGGACTTCTAAAACCTACATTATGCTCAAAAGTTTGTTTTATTTCTTTTTTCTTTTAAACCAAAACTGAACTGGAGACAATGCATGACAGTACTGGAGGCGGTGGGCGTGTGTGTATATACATGTGTGTGTATATATATATATATAGATATGCTGAGCATGTACACACACAAAAAATTATATGCTCAACATCCCTCCCACATTAATCCATGACACATATTCCTGTCTTTGAAATATTCAAATACTTATTTTTTAAATTATTCATCATGCAATGAAAGTAATTTTTCTGTCAAAGCAGACAGCCTCCTCAAGGGAAAGGGGGAAGGAAAAAAAAAGAAAAAGAGAGGAAAAGCCACCATCAAAGGGTTTGGCAGCCTTTAAAAACTCCCCAAACAAACACTGCATCTTTCTAAGCTAGCAATTGCTAACAGTGTCACTGTATTCAGCTTTTTCCTGTGCCTGCCACTAAGCAGCACATTCAAACAGATAGCCCCAAAACTTTCTGAAAGGACAAGATCTGAACCTTTACCCTGAAGCAGCCTCCTCCTCCCCATCCACCCACCTCCCCTATTGCATTACCTCCTTACTGATGACTTAAACAGCAGAAAAAGTCAGCGATTGAAAAGAACATTCTGCCTGTTTTAATGCAAAGTTTTCAAAATCCTCACCACAGCTCAATTAGAAAGATTAGATGATCACTGGCTGAACTCTGAATATCCTGTAACTAAAAGATTTAGTGTTAAACAGTAGCTGCATGTTCACTTAGCTATGCAGACATTTCATAGCCACTGTGCCATACTGGCTCATGTCTAGGCACTTGAATAAAAATAGCTAATGTGCTTTCTTGTTACGCCATTAAATAAAGGGCACAAAGGAATTGCCAGGACTGTTTTTGCCCATGAAAGGCAATGGTCATTAATAGCTTGTATTTGCAGGAGGCTGTCAGAGGAACAGCATGCCTGGGCTTCCTCCACAGCCTCCTGTAAGTTTAACCATATATGAGACAGCAGGGGAAAAGATGCATTTTCTTGTTCCACAGCGGATCGCACCTGCAGAAGAGTTGGCAAGTCACCCAAGCCTCAGCTGCAGAAAAATATTCAAGTCCTGTAAATGTGAGGGGGCAAAAACATGTGTGTCTCTTCAAGAAAATAGGATCTTGGGAAAATGTGTAATGAGAGTATTAGTTAGCAGTATTTAGCCCCTTGCACTGCCCTGATGATTATCTTGGGAGATTTGAATTTGTAGTAGTGTTCTTTTTCACACATGTTTTGCTTGAAGGAGTTAATTTCTTTCAGAAATATTTTGAGAAGAAACAGGCAACAAATGGACTACTCCTACAATCATGCCTGGGCTGGATAAACAGATTTTTCAGGCATCTTCAAAAAGGTCCACCTGGAAATCACAGAAGGCAGGCAAAGTGAGCCACAGTGAGGGAACAGGCTGGGTGGCAACCAAACACAGATTATCTATCTAACAAGCAGAATGGAGGACTGAGAAGCTGCCAGCATGCTCAAAACACATCAACCATGAGAAGTCAGGGATTTTCACCAGCCAGACAAGAGACCTCATTCCACACTGACCAGGAAAAATCTAACACCATACATATTCAGCCAAAAAGTTACATGCAAGTAAAACCAAAACAAAAAAGTGAGATAGTAGGAAACAAACAAGGAAACAGCAGAAGTACAAGTACAAGCAGCTTTATTAGTTTGTGTAAATATGCCCTAAATAAGTCTCTTACCAGGTAGGAGAACCTGAAGTTCACCAGCTCTCATGAGGACACTGCCCATTTGCCTTCAATGGCAATGACAGCAGCCCTGTCTTCCTGAGATATGGAACTATGAACCTACAGATCAGTCATTGTAGATTACCTTTCTTCAATAAGGCCTCAGAACACTCACTGGGTAAAACCCTGAAAACTTCTAGGAAATTGAAATGATATGTGAGTAGCCTGGGAGAAAAAGGTAGAACGTACCAGGTCCTCGTGCTACGAGAAGAAACTTGCCATCAATGCAAATCTCCAAGCAGACTATGGAAAGAGAGACTTTCACAGCCTATCACCAATTTGTAGCACACCTGCCTTGCATACAGGGGTCCTGTGACAGAGGGAGCCCTACTGAAGTGGTCACACCATTTGCCTTCTGCTAATCTGGATTCTATCTAGTGCATATTTTTAAACTTATTTGGACCTAACAACATGTCAACCCAGTGCACTAAAATGACTGCTGTACTCCTTTGCTGGAATAGTCTTTCTTCTTGCTTAAAAATTGACAGTTTCATGAATCTTTGTGGAAAGCTGACAGAAGCGGATTCTGTTTGCTCCCCAAGTGTTTTTAGTATGAGGCCTCCACCTAAATCCTCTTAGTTTGTAAAAGCATTTCTGAGAATGATGGGGTTAGAAGAAAGACATGTGACACGAAGTTTCTTTCCCTTCCACCTCTCTTCCCTCCCACTTCAAACAGATTCCCAAGAAAAGGGATGGCAAAGCTGGAAAGCAAGAGAAAACACCATGTCCCAAGCATGACTTTTGAAGACGAGAGGTATGAAATCCCAACACCTAAGCACCTGTAACAAAACACTTGTGGGAACTCTATGGGTGATAGGCTCAGTAGGTATTCCAGACAGCATTAATAGAATGAGTGGAGCGTAATCTCACACCTGTTCTTCAGGCAAATGTTCTTGATGCTTTCAACTCACCTTTGAAATTAAAGCTTGTTTCAGTAGCAGGACAGCAGGTCAAGAAAAGCCTTTGAACTGCAGTTCAGACTCTTTGCATGTATTTGTAAGATAGCATTTAGAAGATGGATGGCTCTCATGCTTAGGGGACTGTACAAACAGTGCAATACACAGTATGGAAAAAGGCACTTCCATGCAAGCACTTCCATGCAAGACAGAAACCCAAGTTCTGGCATGGGATTTGAGTCTTTAAAGTCTGGGGTGAAGGAGTCTTACACCCAATAATCAAGAAGCAAAAGCAACACTTAGGCTATTAAAAGTGTGGCATTTATATCTCTAACATTATGAATTATTCAGCCTCTAAACATGCTTCACTAGAGGTTGGGCAGGAGCAAAATGCAGTACTGTATTAACTTTATCCAGAACAGTGTGGAAGAAGGGAGAGTTCCTTTCCTGCTTTGAGAGCAGCATCTATGCTACACATGCAGAGCCAAGGCCTTCTAATGCAGCAAGCTGAATACATATTAGTTATTCAAACTCAGGAACGTGTGCATAAAAGGAATTTCATACAATTAGTCCCTGTTGTCCTCCTAAGTTTATGCTCTCTGTAAGGTTCTCATTCCAGTGTTGCTACATTACACACTGAGAACCATCTTTTTGCCTCCCACAATGCCTTTAGTAATGTAAAAAACATGAGACAAACAGGCATGGATGTCTAAAGAGAGTATCTGTACAAGTCACTGATCTGTAATTTAGTCAAGAGGCTCAATTATTATAGCAAAACAAAATCAAGTCAAGCACAATGAAAATCAAGTCAAGCACTATTTCACTCCCAGTATGATAAAATGTGTCTGTTTTCTGCCAAACTAATGTAACAGAACACAGTTTGATTTTATGAAGAAATTTTTTCACACAATTTTAGCTGATTATTACTCTGGGTAGCGTGTAAAAAGATCTTACGGACAAAAAATTACATTTATTCTTGACTAATGGAAGCCTCTGCACACCTCTACTTTTGTACCTTTATTTGATTAACAAATAACAGAAGTTTGAAACCAAACAAGAGTGCAAATGTACTTGAGGAGGTCTGTGCAAAGGATTGATCCCAGTTTATGAGAAGCAGCACGAAAACTCACACTATACAGGGAAAAGTTAGTTCTGAGAACACACTTAAAGAGAAGCTAAGTTACTGGCAATGTACATGTCCTGTGTTAATCAAGAAAGAGCAGAGATAACTGAATTCCCTTCAAAGAAGAACCTTGTTTCAGGAGTTCCTTTCATATATGTTACAGCTTTGAACAGTGAAAGCACAGAAAAACAGCACCATGTGAGCTAAGGAAGGTCCTTGCTGAATCCCCACATCCCCATCAGAAACCCCACACCCCCATCATCAAAACAACACTCTTTCCCCTCTTTCCTAGCTTGTCCAATTATTAATTTGGGGGGGTTTTATCAGCTGATAGAGCATTTCATAAGGACATGACATCAAAAGCTGCCAGCCTTCCCAGAGCCAACTCAGAGTAGGTCAGTCTTGACTCAGCAGCAGACCACATAGCACAGCAAAAGGAAACACAAGGCCTTGAACTCACACCCATCTTCCCTCTCATCCTCCACATACACATCCTAAACGCAGATTTTCTTCGACTGGTGAGGAATTCACTGGTAGCCAACAGAACTTCCACTGGAGATCGTGATAGCTGCCGACAGGCCCTATCCACAAGCAAACCAAGAACTGCTCAGATTAAAACTATGTAAACCTAGAAGTTAAGATGCCAAACTTTACCATTAATGTGTATTTCTGGCTTCCTTCAGGGGTTACAGGAAGTTAGAGAGTAACTATGATATAGATTCGCTATGTGGAACTACCAAGCTAATACCAATCTAAATATCAACTCTGGTGGAGTAGAGAACTGGTGAGACAAACTGCCCTGTAGCCACAAATATCTTCAGATAGTAGAAATACTGCAGTAGCACAGGGCATGTCAGCCTCCTACCTTGCTCCTGTGCTAGTTTGACCTCAGTTAGCTCTGGTATCAGGGTGGGGATACTGTTATACTAGAGATAAAACCCTGAGGAAAGGGTTCTCCAAGCAACAACTACAAAGTAGCCTCAAGTTACAATATTCACTTTACCTTCACGCAAATGACTCCTGATCTTCAGTTAATTGCTAGCTTTAGTCTGGGACAACACCAGGCCACCCATCCCCTATGGCTTTTGATTTGTGCGGAAAGCAGAGGCTGCATATGCAACTGACAGTCCTAATGAATGATGTGTTACCCTTTGTTTATGAGGGGGATACCAAATAAAACAGATAAATATTACTGATATGTAGATACTGATACTTAAAATATTCTACAGGAATCCCATGTCACAACACTAGTTCTGAAGGCGATCCCTAAGGAATTGCAGGGAAAGTGAATGTACCATTTTAACACATTAGGGACATGTTTACTTTTCTATTACCCCAAAACCCAGCTTCTGAATAATCCTCAAATAATCATGGATATACCATTACACACCCAAACACAAAATACTGCAAGAAGCATTTAGTCATTATCATATCAAATCCATAGGGGCAGATTCACTGGAGTCGCAGGCCAAAACCATGTTTCCTTCTAGGGGTGAAAAAATGTAGAAAAGAAAAAGGAAGGGATGTGTCAATCCTTCCACACCTCATCTTTTGACAGTAACTACTCTATGCAATCTGGCTATTAAGGTCTGTCAGCGCTTGAAGAATACCCATGATGATTTCCTGAGTGTTCTTACAGGAAAGGAAAAAGAAAAGAAAAAAAGTCCTAGAAAATTCAACAGACATACTATGAAGTGAAAGCTATTACTCTGCCTCCTTTTTTTCAGAGGAAAAAAATGCTGTGCTTATTGTGTTATCTTAGAAAAACTGTATTTTGCAAACAGCAAAAATTGCTGAGTAGGCCTGAGGATTAAGGCACTAAACTTTGAAAAGGTCACCGAGCAAAGCCCTCAACCTGCACACATCTTTTACTGCCCAATGCACTGGAGCAGAGCTCACTTGCAGATCAATGCAAGTAAGAGAAATCAATGGCTAATTTGTCAATTTGGTATATCTTACAAGGGTCTAGAAGTGAGCCTAAATTTAGCCTTTGAGGGTTTTGTAAGGCCTACATGAATCACTAACCTGACAGGCAGAAGAGTGACTGACCCATCTCACCATTCAGTTTCTAGTAATTCCATATGACTTCACTCGCCCTACGAGAGTACAGCAGCACAGGACTCCCAGGGCAGAGTCCTCTGCCTAGGAAGGTGCACAGGCGCATGGCAGATACAACCATAACTCCTTCCATGGGCTGTGGGCTGGCACCAACCCCAGAGGAGCTGTGGCTGGCTTGGGAGACAGAGCCCTAGCAAAATCCATTTAACGCATTCCTGCACAGCTTCTGCTGGTCCTGTTCCTATGGGCAGTTGAAGCAATTCCAGCTAATAGCAAATCTCCTTGCCAAAGTAGCTGCCTTTGCTCAAAGAAGAGCATGCATTTTACAGAAACAAAGGTAATTGGGCTCACTATCTTCTACTTTCTTCTTCTTTCTGGTGTGATTTTGTTCCATTATATCTGCTTCCACAGCTGACAAAAGCAGAGCTACTGGAGCAGGGATGCACTTATGTATCTTCATGCAACAAGCTGTATTTTAAAATGCTCACCTTGGTTTTCTGGACCTTTCCACATGCGTTAAACCATAAAGCATTTTGAAGCTACCACCTCTAGCACAGGAACTGACACTTCTGCTGCTTTTACTTATTTGCTCATTTTAAAAGGGATTTTTCAATTGTGTATTAAGACTTACTGTAACAAGCATAATGACCAGAATTTATTACACCTCAGAAGTTTTGCATAGATTCCATCCTCAAAATATTAATAAGCATACTCAGTAAACACAGGATGTACTTGTGAATATCACTGTTCTTTGTATCTTTTCTCATTAAAAATGAAAGCTAAAAATACAAGTACACCTCCCTGTTGCATACTTGCTCTACATTCAAGCAGAAACTCCCAGACAACCAACATAAACAACTGTGATGAACGTTTCAATCTCCAATGGGCAGTGGGATGACCACCATAAAAAGAAATTAAGACTTACTATTTTTCCACCTCCACTCAAAACACAAGAGTTTAAACCAACTCCTGTTTAGTCAGTTGTGAGTTCATAAACTCTGCATCTACCAAACCACACACTGACAGGAATAGCATAAATCTCAAAGCAAGGATTACAAAATCATTTGGGTTTTTTTTTCTTTTAAGAACCCCAACATATATCCCTTACAAAGAATAATTCAATATGCTTTTAGTTTTCAAAAGCAGCATAGATCTATTTATTTGACGGGGTATATACCAAACGTTTGAAGAAATAAATTTAGCCATAAATCAGACACTACGCCTCGCTGACTAAACTCTTTATTTGAAGTAAAACCAAAACGATCGATTTTCTATTCCAACCAGCTGAAACGACGATAGAAGAAAGTAAATTCTCCTGACTTTCCTAAAAACAAAACAAACAAAAAAAAAAACAAAAACAAAAACAAACCCAACCAAACAAAATCAACCAGTTCTCATCTGACAAATGGTTTCTGGCCGCTGAGAAATCCCAGCATTGGTCAAACCTGCCAACAGGCACATGCCATACACCTGGCTCGGCACCGCCGGAGCGCGCCCCTTCCCCGGGCAGGGGGACACAGCGCTGGGACCGGCGTTCTGTCACAGGCCGCGTCCCGGCGCCAGCGCCGAGCCGGGAGCTGAGGCGAACGCGATGCCAGGTTAACAATTTGCAATTTGCCTCACTCCTGGACGCCGCCGCAGCCCTCCATTTTGTCAACTGCCTCAATTTAAACGTTTCTCAAGTCCAAGGCAGAACTTCAGCATTTCTTCAGGAGCCCGCCGGGGCTTTAAACCATCCCCGACCATTTTAAGCAGCGGAGAGCCTGATCGGAGTCAGCGCTCCTGGCTAAGTTTAGCAACGCAGCCGCACACGCCGCGGCTCATGAGGAGCCCCCCGGCCGCTCGGCGGGGCAGCCGCGGGCTCCCACCCATCCTTCTTCCAGCGGCGGCTGCCTCCGGCCCGGGCACGAAAAGCGTCCGGTTTCCTCCTCTCACGAGGAGAGGCAGGTGGTTGTCGGGAGGTGGGAAAGGAAAAGCCGGGGAGGCAGGAGCGGCCGCGGGCAGCAGGGGGCCGGCGGCAGGTAGGGACGCGCGGGGCGGCCGCCGGTGCTGTATCCCCTCCCGCTCAGCCGCGTTCTTACCACCTGCGGAGGCGGCCGGAGGGCCGGAGCAGCGACCTGTCCACTGCGGGCACTCTCCTCCGGAGGTGAGGGGGCGGCGGGGAAGGGCATGCGGGAGGGCGGGCTCCCACCGCCCGCCTCT
>VWZD01010544.1:90413-107166 GCA_013396695.1 Sakesphorus luctuosus
TTTCCTTTTCCTTTTCCTTTCCTTTTCCTTTTTTTTTTGATGCAAGGTGGAGGTGAGGTGAAGGACCGCTGGTTTATTTTTATATTGCTTTCTGTGTATTAGATATGGTTACACCTCTTTTAGCTCTACAGAGGGGTTGAAAATCTTGCAAGAACATTTCTGCTTCAAAGCAGTTTGCCACTTGTTCTCCTTGTAGCTGGGGAAGAATCATTAACATATTAAAAACATTTAAAACCCTAGTTTATGTTTGGCCTGCAAAAAGAAGAGAAGGTCAATGAGGGTAAAGCACAGGGCTGCAAAGACAATGTTTTATTTTCCTTGTGAAGTCTGCCTCAGAATTGTTGTGACTTACTTGAAGCTGCATATCCCTTCTTCAGATGTAAGTTTAGCTTGTGGACTCTCCAGTCATTAAAAATTGTTTCAAGCCATTGATCAAATGATGATGGCTTCCAGATAAACTTATGTTGAAGAGTGTGCCTCTTCATGACCATTTAAAATCTAAATGGGATATTATGAAATCAAATGGGGCAGAAGGTTTTTTAAGAAGTGGAGTTTCAAGTAGAGGACATGACTTTCCAAGACATTTTTTCTTGGCAGCTGAGAAAGCTCAGAAAAACTTAGACAGGAACATATGAGGACACCCTCTTTTGTGATTCAGTCAGTGGAGACATTTATGGGAAAATGGTATATGCAATTTGAGTTCCACAATATAAATGGGAAAAGTAGCCCCTGTTCAAAAGGCCCATCTAATTACGAAGTTACAGAAATTATATGTTTATTCATCTGTTATTTTGTACTAGGACCTACAATTAAATGATGTCAGGCACAGTTTAAGAAAAATGGCTATTATAACTGATGATTCATTTAAAATACCTTCTTGCCATATAATGCCAGCAGGAAATCAGGATGCAATTGCACGAATGCTGTAAGCTGGATGTCACTGGAAGAAGAGTGTGGTTCCATGTGAGAGCATGTGAATGAACAAAGACTTCAACCGCTGGAGAGCAGACGGCAAAATAGAAACAAAGATGCACAACAATTGGTGGAGAAAGAGTGAACCAAAGGTATCAATGGCATTGGGTATACAGAGTTTGAGAAGATGGAGACAGATGCCTTGCTTGAGCCCATCTGTTGGATGATGCTCTAGAACACAGTTTCCTGCCCTCTAGTTCTCACTATGATCCTTGCTGGGGATCTGGCACTGTTATAATGCAATATCATAGAATCATAGAATCATAGAATCGATTGGGTTAGAAAAGACCTCCCAGATCATCAAGTCCAACCCTTGGGCCAACTCCAGTCCATTTACCAGATCATGGCACTCAGTGCCACGGCCAAGCTCANAACACTCAAGGTGTGGCCTCACCAACGCAGAGTACACAGGAAGGGTCTCTTCCCTGGGCCTGCTGGCCACAAATACCAGTAAGTTCATCTTGCTAATGTAACAGAAGTAGAGTGAGCTACCCTTTTTGACAGTCATTAGGTTGACATTTGCCATCTGACAATAGAAAAGAGCTCTTTAGAATGAGAGTGGTCAAACACTGGAAGATGTGCCTACAGAGGCTTCCCTGTCCTTGGAGGTAGTCAGTGCTGGAAGACAAGGTTCCGAGCAACCTGATCTAACTTTGGACTTGGATTTAGTGTTGAGGTTGGCTCTGCTGTGTAGAGGGAGTTAGACCAGCTGGCCTCCAGAGATCCCTTCCAACCTAATTTATTGTATGGTATAAAGAGGGCAGTCATGATTCTTGTATCTTGTGTTCTTATTTTGAGAAATTACATTGAGAAATCTCAGTGCATCAGTATTCCTGGCTGAAAATTTATCTGTCAAACATTAAGGTGGTCCTGTCATAATTATGAAATTTCCGTGTATAAATTTCCATGTTTACATTTTTATGAACAAAATTATTTCAGGAGGAAGGCAGTTCTTTAAAATACAGCTATTGTAACGTTAATCTCATTATTGCTAAACCAAACATTGTAAAGCTGAATATGAATTTATACTGTAAAAATCACTAAAGTAACATGTACACATATGAAGTTTAGAAACAAGCTTGAATTATGTTGAAGGGAGACTGCAATAATTATATGATAATACATCATATATTTTAACTGATTAATCTCAGTGGATGTTAAAAACATAGTCATCCTCTCTCTACTTTGTCTCTCAGTGGAATGCCTGCGATGCAGCATGGCTGCTGGATTTTATTGTATTGATAAAAGTTGTTGTGCTTAGAAATTGCATATTTTTATGGTAGCAAATCACATTTACATCCATACAAAAGCCCTTTCACATTGGTAGGGGTATGAAAAAATGCCCTGGAATAAAATGAGTCAAGGTCATACATATGTCATTTAAGGAATAAAGGCATGAAATTCTTCAACAACAACAACAAAATCCATAGTAACAAATGCAAAAGCAAATATATCTTTTAAAAATCTCAGAGTCTTGTTCTGAATTACATACCTCACTCTTCATAGCTGTTCATAAGTTGACAGTGTACCTTCCAGCTGAATGTTTCTCAACACTTCTAGAGTGGTGCAAAAGGGTTGTATTATATTCATTTCTTCTTGGTTGTGCAGCCAGATTATAAGCCAAAAACATACAAAGACTAAGCAACAAAGCCATCTAAATTGTTCATGAATGATTTATCATGCCAAAGAGCTTCATAATATTTTAAAATTATTTTCATTTTTATGGACTGTCAGCACTACAGATTCTTTTCTGCAACCCATAAGGCACCTTATTTTGTTTTCAATAGTTTACACAGGTATGGTCAAGTGGTTTGAGACACTTGTCTTTCAAACAGGCTTTTAAATATGTATGTACTTACTAATGGCATTTCAATATATTTTAGTGGGAACACGGCCATAGACTCCACATTGTGTTCAGAGAGGAGTGCATAGGCAAATGCAGCCACACTGTAAATTGTCTGGCACCAGGGGACTTGGACCTGACATGTGCTGAACAGATCATGCACGTGTTGCCCTACAGTGCCAACAATGATATGTGTTGCAGATAAATTTGCCTCGGGGTACTTGCCTGCACAGGTTGTTTCTACACTGAACTACACTGGCAGTGACTGCAACCTGTCTGGCACTACATATTCTTTGCAGAGATTTTTTTCTATACCAGATGTTAAGGGAGTTGTTCCAGGTATGTACACAATGGCACTTTTGTAGTATTCCTGGATGCCCTGTGACACATCCATTAAAAGTAGTAGTCTGCTGCCAAAACCAATGAAATATCATCAGGAACTGAGACAAATGAGACCTCCAGTGTAACTCACCAGTCTCCAACTTAAGTTGCAAATCAACCATTCTTTCTTGAAACTAGGAATTAATAAGCTGTTTGTTTTGTTTGGACTTAATTTTCAAAATCCCAATTTTCTCTAAAACCTTGGATCTGATTGCTAAATTAGAACAAATAAAGGTCTCATTTTTCAGGAGGGTATCTGCGCTGCCTCACAGCTTCTATACTCAGTTGAAAATTATGTCTAAGTGGGAGTCAAATGCTGACACCACAAAGCAGACAATTGCATCTTGGTGATATTCTACATTTGTGAGTCTCTCTTGTGCCTGGCCAAAGCATGTGTGGAAGAGGAGTGAAATTGTAAGAGATTCTGCCCCTAAAGCTCCACATAGAGCAGAGCCAGTAGGAATCAAGCTTGCTCTTTTAGTACACCTATCTGCAAAATAGGTACAGTATAGTACAAACAGACTTAATAATCCAGTTTATTTTGGATGATTGGTTAATGGGAACATCACTCATATACTCAGTACGTGACATTTCCTATTACTTGTTCATATCGTTTAAGAGTTAAAGGATATAAATACTTAGGAATTTCCCAGCAGTTAGTTGGGTTGCCACCTGTCTGCTGAACACTTTAAAAGGGGAAAAGGGTGAGTTGTATTCCATTTAAGAATGCTGTAACTATCTGAGGGACTGTGAATAACATTTCTGACACTGTCAAGGGAAAATTTTCCATAGTAGTCTCAACTCACATCCATCAATAGGATCTTTTCTCCATGACATAGCTAGACATTTCAAGGATGTTAGCAAAGGCAGAGGTAGCAGGAAAGGAATGATTTCACTGAAGTACATTTACAGTGCTATGAGGCTGACGCTTCTTGCAATAAGGCAAGTCACTAGAGAGCTAAGGACTACATATATGCAACCAAAGTGAACATTTAGCAAACAGCTGTCAATGTTTGTATCATTGGTTCCTTGGTTAATGTTTATACCTGACATTGTAGCAGTTGGCTAACAAAGTAACTCATTCTCTTGAAAAACTGGAGATGATAAAACCCAAAAAATGTCTACAACAACCACACATGCAAATCCCCCACCTCCATTTCTTTTTATAAAACACTTGTCAAACTGAGGGCAAAGCTATTCTGTAGCATGACATCATTTGGTTCTATGAGATGACTACTGACAGGTCTATTCACAGCATCTATAATTAGCTACTTACCTCTAAGTTTCAGTGATTTCGAGCAGCACACTTATGTAAATGTTTTAAATCAGCTTCTGGAGATGCCTTTGAAACCAAGCAGACTGACACTTAACATGGGCATCAACACTACATATGTATGTCTGGCTTTCTCCTGTAGCTTAACCTGAGCCTTAAAGCCAGGAAAAATACTTGGAGAAAACTCCTAAATGTCCTGTTAACAAACACATAGCTGTGGATCTCAAGGTATCATGGAGAGGATGAAAGCTCCTCTTGCTATAGGTTTACTACCCTTTAATTACCTCATAGCATCATTTAGCACTTTTGTAGGGATATGCCTCAGTAGTCAGAAACCACTAATAGTCTCCCATGGAGACCTGTAGAGGGGGAGCCATTCAGAAATTAACAAACTTCAATGTACTGCTCCTGGGTCTAACAGCAAAACTGCAGGAGACCATGCAGGAAAGGGGCACAGTGTCACAGACACCTTCTGCTGCGTGCCAAACTACCCTGCACAGTCTGACCATGAGACAGTGGGGATGTACATGAAGCAAGATATTTTGTACAGTTTTCTGAAACTCTGGTGTTAGTCCCCAGTTCTGGGAGGACACTGTAGTCCCCAGTCCCGAATTCTAAAGGGAAATCCCGAGGCAGAAGTTAAAGAAGAGCACTTGCTTAAAAAACAGGTAACCTGATTTCAGTGCTAGTGTTTGACAAACACATCCTTCTTCCCTTCAATCAGTCTTGTCGGAAATTTGTTCAAAAGTATTTTAAAATTCAAAAGGAAAAAAAGGTTTATTGTGTGGGATTTTTTTATTATGGTCCTTTTAGACACAGGAGAAATACACACAGAGCCCTGATCTTGTAGTTTAATGCTTTTTGCAAACTAGTCAATATTTTCTGATTTTGATCTTATAATTATAGCTAATTCTCCAAATCCTCAGACAGTTGCCACAAATCAATTATAGTTTCAAGTCAGAGATAGTTTTGAGCTTACAATTATTTTATATATAGATATGTTAATGAGAAAACTAGTAGATAGTGCATTCGTAGTCAGTCTTCTTGATTGTTAGATTTTTGATATGACCATTTGTGAACCAGCAGTCTGACTTTGGAACTTAAATGCCATTTCTTTCAGTGACGTCAAGACGAAAGTGAGCAGAGTCAAGTTGGAAAAGGCTAAAAGTGCACTAGGTCCTCCAAATAACTACATTGTGCCGTGTCTCTGGGGTATGCCCATGTCTGTGCTAAGCTGGCATCACCCTTGAGCAAATGCTGGTCTCCCATCACAAAGCAGAGCATCTGAGTATGATGTAGCTTCTGTCAGGAGCATGCATTCAAGTTATCTTTGCACAGAGGCTGGAGAGGAGAGAAAAGAGCTGGCTCACACCTAGGTCTCACCCCAGTATTGGATGTGATCAAGGCATATGCCTGACTAAGGAGTTTAACAGAGCTTCTGGGTCTCTCAGTTGCCACCTAAATTACTCCAAATACCCAAAAAGCCATTCCAATTTGCTGTGACTTACCAAGAGAGAAACATGGAGGTATTTACATTCATTGTTTAGTTGTCAAGAGTAGTTCTGAAGGAAGGTGACAGGGCATAAGGTTGCTGAAACTAGAATGAGAGGTTCAAGAGTATCTGTGCTTCTTTCCTGGGTCGCACTTGACCCACTTCATAGGCAAATTTTTGCAGCCTCAGTGAAGTAAAATGCAAAATTTGATCAGCCTGGTTTTGGAAATACATGCTTAAAAGCAATTTTCTCTAAAACCAGTCTACCCATGCGAGTCAAACAATGGTATCTCCAGTCACATTAAAAAAGTGTTACCTGTTATTTTTCTTCCCCTTTCATCTGACCCATGTTCACTGAGCATGACTGTGTCCATCTGTAACTACTGCTTGGTGTTACCACAGATGAGTTTGTTGGCAAAGGCTGGTCAGCTTAGCCAATTCAAGCAAAGGCTCATTCAGAAAAGCAAGGTAGATTGTTGGCTGATGGGAAGGGCAGGAGAGGCAATGTATCATAGAATCACATTATCACATAATGGATTGGGTTGTAAGGGACCTCAAAGATAATTTTGTTACAACCCCCTGCCCTGGGCCCCATCCAGCCTGGCCTTGAACACTTCCAGGGGTTGGGCATCAACAACATCTCTGGGCAACTTGTGCCAGGGCCTAACCACCCTCACAGAGAAGAATTTCTTCCAAATATCTAATCTAAACCTACTCTCTGTCAGTTTAAAGCCATTTCCCCTTATCCTATCACTACATCCCCCTGTAAAAAGTCTCTCCCCTGCTCTCTTGTAGCTCCCTTGAGGTACTGGAAGGCTGCTATAAGGTCTCCCTGGGGCCTTCTCTTCTTCAGGCTGAACAACCTCAACTCTCTCCTCTTCATAGAGAGGAGTTCCAACCTTCTAATCATCTTTATGTAGATACAAGCAAGAGTAGAGAAAACTTGGTGGAGTTTTTTTGGGAAATATTGGTGGAATGGGAGCTCTGGGACATGTGAGGAAGATTTTGAGAGCCATAGAGCTGACAACAAGTTAAGGTAGCTGTGCTTTTTTCTATGTATTTCTGAAACAACATATTTTATTCCACCTGTGTGGATGGGGGAGGCATGCAGCCTGCCAGCTCCCAATAACTGGCTGCATATTTTGCCTGTTTCCTTGAAACAGCCCTGTGAACAACTCCTGTGTGTTATCCAGGAGTGTAGCCTTCATTTACATCTATTATAAATTAATACGACACTTTTTGTGGTGCAGCTTTTGATCCTGTAAATAACTTCTGTTCACCTGAGCAGTCTCATTAAAACCAAATCTTATTAGACACAAATACAAGGCTCATGAGCAGTTACAACAATATCAGGAAATCCAATATACTTAAATACAGTTGCAAAACACAAGTTAGCTGATAAGATGTTGGCTTAAGATGGGATGAACAGCGCAGACCAGGGCAAAGTGCTGTATTTGATGACCCAACTCTTCATATGGCATTTCTGAGAGTAGTCAAGGTCATTGTGGAAGTCCTCTGACCCAGTTACAATGCAGATCCAGCTTGCCATACGAGTCCTTCAATTTTTGCTTAAGCTATGCAGAAACCTTGTTTGTGCCCTTGGACAGGACAACAGTATCAGACTTAGATTAGTAAATGTTTTGCATGTGGGCACAGCCCATGCCACAGAATCTGGGTCTGGACAAATCTGTTTAAAATTATTTTATGTGTTGTGGAGAGCAACCAGAAATAATCTTACCAGAATGGCCAGCTACTGACAGCAATTTTTGACTGGCTCTAATAGGTATGCCTATGCAGGCATATTTGTTTGTGTAGGCCAAAGGGGAGGAGCATGCTGCAAAATATCTTAAGATTTAAAAAAAGGACACTGAATTAAAGTGGATTTTTAAACCTCTTGAGAATGAACAATATGCCTTTTTAGTAAACCAGTTGTGCATAGAGATCAATGTGCACAATTAAAAGACTAATCCTGCTGTAAGTTCACCTCAAGTATTTCATGAATTTCACATGATCCACCCACTTTTTTTCTGTACCTCTGCAATTACCATATCAGCAGCAATAATTCTCTGTTGTTTGAGTGCCAGATACAACATGGCTCTCACATTCCTGAACGTGGCATATTGTGCTGCTCTATTTGTTTGTTGTTTTGGAACAAGATTAAATTTTATTAACTTAACTTTACGCACCTCATTGAACTTTAACGGGCTCTTTGTCATCTTCTTAATCAGTGATTTGTTTGTCTTGCTCTTTGGTTCTCAGTTTCTTATATTTACTTTAAATTTTGCATGAAATCCATGTTATTCAAATGACTTTTTGAACCACTCCTAGTTTTCCTCACATACCATATGTGGAATTACCAATCATATGCATAATCATCTGACTTCTTTTTCTTCCTTCTATTAGAAAATACGAAGTGGCTCCTTTCCAACTGCAGAATGAGCACTTTCATGCAATATTTTAATTTACAGACAGTCTATTTCTTCAGCAATATAAAAGCATCATGAACACTGTCTCAAGATTTTGCTTACGAGGGAAAGTTGGTTTGGTTAGAAAATCCTGCAACTTTTCTGCATGTGTATATGCACAGGACAAAATCTGATTATTCTGAATTATCTTAATTTGAGTCCATTTTACTTAGAATCATAGAATGGATTGGGTTGGAAAAGACCTCCCAGATCATCAAGTCCAACCCTTGGGCCAACTCCAGTCCCTTTACCAGATCATGGCACTCAGTGCCACGGCCAAGCTCAGTTTAAAAACCTCCAGGGATGGGGAATCCACCACCTCTCTGGGCAGCCCATTCCAATGCCTGAGCACTCTCTCTGCAAAGAAGTTTTTTCTGCTCTCCAACTTCAATTTCCCCTGGCAGAGCTTGAGCCCGTGCCCCCTTGTCCTATTGCTGAGTGCCTGGGAGAAGAGACCAACCCCCACCTGGCCACAACTTCCCTTCAGGTAGTTCTAGACAGTGCTGAGGTCACCTCTGAGCCTCCTCTTCTCCAGGCTAAACACCCCCAGCTCCCTCAGCCTCTCCCCACAGCACTTGTGCTCCAGTCCCTTCACCAGCCTTGTTGCTCTTCTCTGGCCCAGCTCCAGCCCCTCAATATCCTTCCTGAACTGAGGGGCCCAGAACTGAACACAACACTCAAGGTGTGGCCTCACCAACGCAGAGTACAGGGGAAGGGTCACTGCCCTGGGCCTGCTGGCCACACTATTTTTGATACAGGATAGGACATGTACTTAAGAAGTACATCCACAACAGCTAAACGCCCCTTGTAGATGTGACTTCAAGCATTTGCAGCTGCAGAAGGTGCTCATCTTGTCACAAAGTGGAACATACAGCAAATATGAGAGTAACACCCCTATCAACATTTAATTATGCAGCGTACAGGAAACAGTCACAGATCAGGTTTCCAGTGTGCTGTGCTTCATTCAAATACTGATTGGATTTTAAAAGCTAACTTTCAAGGAGCTTTTAAACAGAATTTTCTTTTAATCATACCAATGGAGGTGATCAATTAATGTACTTGTGAGCATGTGCTGTTCATGTGTTTTAACAGGTCTTTCAGAGCTTTAGAATATATAGCTGATTTCTCTAATGAAAAAATAATCCAAACCAACAACAAGCTGGTATACTTTTACCATAGTTACAGGAAAAAAACATATAGAGGATATTATGTAAATAAGCTTTTTATTTTGGTCACTTCTTGGTGACAAATACTTTAACTGTTGGGTGTAAATGAAAAGTTAAAGGTATTCTCTGTCTCAGTATCAGCAGATTTTAAAATCTGAAAACAGAGATTTTCTTGGGTTTTCCAGAAATGTTTCTTGGGTGGGTGTCAGATTAAAGGATGTAGAAAAATGCAATTTCTCTATCAGTTCTATGAAAAACCTTCCCAAATCCCAAGGGATTGAAAGACAAGCTGTACATGCAGTCTTTTCCCCATGGCAAATGAGTTAGCATCTCTACTAAAGCAATTAGCATTTGGAAAACAAACAAGAAAATAACCTACTCTTTTCATTTACATCCATAAATGAACTCATCTCAAAGGTTCTGAATCTCTAAACATTCCCCAAATGTAGAGTGGGGCAATTTCAGTAAAATGCTGAGTCTTGATACCAAAACATTGCAAGATTTATTCTTATTTCAGGCAGGCTTTCAGAGGAACAGATTTTGAATTGCCCCAAATAAAAGATTTACAGTTCTAGAGAGAATAAACACCCATTTGGAATCTATTGACGTCACTGCAAATATGAGCACACGGTGCAAAGTCCTATCTCTTTTTATGTCACACTGATATAAGCAGTGATGTTTTGCCTGATTGTCACTGAATTGCCTGAACCCGGTTTATTTATATACCTCAAAGTCTCTCTGGATCTCAGAAGTGTAACCATTCTTCTAATAAATACAACTAATTTTCAGCAGGGACCTGCCATTAGATATTGCATAAGATGATTTGTGACACTGGGTTTAATACAAGATAGTATTTCCTTGGTGTACATCACTATGGTTTAGCAATAAAACCATCAGGATGTCTCAGAGAAACACTTAGGAATGATCACTTAACTAGGAAAAGTGGTAAAACCTGTAAGGTTGAGTTGGTCTAGAGCAAAGATCATCTGCCTTTACTTTAACCAAGGAAGTTTTACTTCAAAATCTTAATTCATTTGCGAGTCTTTGGGTGTCCAAATGGTGACCTGTTAGACAACGAAACACAAACACCTGCTGAGTCAGACCACTGGTCCTTAAGAGGAGAGACTTTTTAGGGACAATATGTGAACCTGGCCTTTTTCTGTCCTCTGCTCCTCTCATACGTCCCCAGTATCCCAAACAGTTAGATTAGGGATGATGGAGAATACATTCCCTTGAAACATAAACATATCTAATCCTTTTCTGAACTTGCCATACTCTCTGCCTTACAGTGTCCTGTGGCAGTAAACTCCAAGAGTTCACTATTTGCTGTCTAAAGAAGTGGCTCCAGCAGTTTAAAAATGTCACAATCTTATGTGCTATACATATATGCATATATACAATATTCAGTTCCATTCACAATTGTTCTTTCTGACAGACTCCCTCTGAACTCGCATGTCCATATTCATCTAGGGGGACAGCATAACCACAGTAGAAAAGCAGACTGAAGTGCATATTTTGAGTTGTTCAGTGCTGAAATACAGAAGCTCTTAAGTGCTTAGGCAGGGAACTTGTGCTTATCCTGGCTGGAAGCTGAGAGCTCTGCTTCTTAAGTATATAAAGCAGAAGGGGTACTATGGGGTAATCTAGTGGAAAGGAAAGATGCAGCTACAATTTTAATTTGCTGGTTAAAGGGATTTTGGCCTTTCTGAACTGGCATCAGGGCTCTGTCTAATCTCCTTCCTCCACTCTTGTTGCAACAGAGAGTTGCCTAAGCGAGTTATGTTGGATCTTTGCCACTCAGTATTTCCTTTTACTGGGGAAACCCCCAACTGACTGTAAGAGTCAGCTTTGTGGCCCCAGGATAGTGCTAAAGGTGGTATAAGGCACCTCACCACCTTCTGGAAGAATTTGAAGGCAAAGATGGGGGAAGGATCACAGGAGACAACCTAGGCAAGCTCACAGTGAGCTATTCCTTCCACTTTATTAGCTGTTCCCTGTTTTTATATTACTATTATTTCAGGGGGGAGTTGACAAAACTGATTCATTGGTTTTGGACAGGCAAATACAAAGCAATGAGCAAACTGCCTTGTCTTTGTCCACTGAAAAGCATATAAGCTTATAGGGGAAAAAAAAAGCTTCTGAAAGTGCTTTGTCTGCCACTAGAAAAGATATCCTTCCGAGAGGAAGATCTGTGATTCAGGGGGAAAATCCCAAGACACAGCCATTAGCCCTAACAATTGCACATAAGAAAGATTAAGTCATGGGAAACTCCTGTGAATTGAGTTGCATGAATAAAAAGAAACATGCAGCAACATGAAACACGCCTAGCTTCAGGTTTCACTGCCAGCTTGAAACATGGACCATGTTCACAGGATTGTTCACTGGGGTACATGTGCCTTTTGAGCATGCAGAAGCCTCATTTCAAGGGACCTGGGCGGTAGGACAGGCACAGGACGATGCTTGGCTTTGGATCAAGCATGCAACATTAACCTTCTCTGTCATGTGTTGATACAAGAGTCAGAAGAATCCGGGTATTCTGAAAGGATTACAGAGACTGCTTCCGAGATCTGACGGGATCGGGTGCCAGGGTGGCAGCCAAGCACGGTCAGCCCTGGTTAGCACTTGGATGGGAGACCTCTTGGGAGCAGCTGGTGGTGTAGGTTCTAGTCCTGAGGACCTCACTGTGACCATCCAACCTCGCTCGGCCGTGGCAGATGAACTGAGGAGTTATAGGGTGAGGCCAGTTCTGTGCACGCTGTGCCTCACCTAAAAAATCCACTGGGCAGGCTCGAAGGGCTCACCCATGTGGGGAGAGCCCTTCCTGAATCTTCTTCGCGAAGCCTGACCTTTATCACATGGAGACTGCTCCAGGCATGTGTTGGCTGAGGAACTCTGAACACCACACAGTGTCCAGGTGGCTTGGAAGCCTCGGCTCTGTCTTCAGGAACTCTTAGGGTAAAAAACAAGGCAAACAGTAACAGAAAACTTAATTTTTTGTTTTGTGGTTCGATTTTTTTGTTTATCTCATGACCAAGCACCATGGCTGCTTAGCTGCCATCTCCACGGCTCTACCGATGCCCGAGGGCTGGTGAGGGCAGGGCTGCCGGCGGGGACACGGGGACACGGAGGCACGGCGGGTGGGCACGGCAGGGGGAGCAAAGACTGGGGTTAGAATTACAGCTCAGAGCTCGAGAGTCCGCGCTCAGGGTCGGGCCGGCAGCCTCACCAGCCGCTGGCCATGGCAGCAGAGCCGCTGAGGGCTGATGAGCTGCCGTGGGGCGGTGCGAGCAGAGAGCAAACGCCGGGACGCGACAGCGTAACCAGCCAAGCTGCTGAGGGCCGGCGGGCGCGTGGCCCCCTGGGAAATGTAGTTCTCGCGCTTAGATAGGCGAGGGCCAATCGCCGCGTGTCTCCCTGGCTGGGCCTGCTGGGAGTTGTAGTTCTTATCGCTGCCCACCAGGGAAACGGCCTAAGGCTACGGGGCCTGGCAAGACTACACTTCCCAGCGCGCACCGCTCTGCCGGGTCTCGCACGCCCTTCGGCTGTAAACAAACAGGGTGGCGAGTGATGGCGGCGGCCGCGGGCGGCCCTGCAGTGCCGTGAGCGCCCGTGTGTGTCCGCCGGGCCTGCGGGCGGCTCCGCCGTGCTCGGGCTGCGGCGTAGCGAAGGCGGGGGTGGCGGCATACATGGATGACAGCAAGGTAAGGGCCTGCGGGGCCCATCTTGGAGCTGCTGCCGAGGGCAGCCGGCGAGGGTCTTGATGCAGGGAGCCTTCTCTTGCAGGGCTCTGGTCGCTGCAGCCTCCAGGAAGGACAGGTTGCCACCTTCGTTCTCCTTGTTTGCAGCGCTTGGTTGCTGCTTCTGGCGTTTCCTTAAAGCTCCAGACGTGGTCCAGGGCAAGAAAGACTGGAGGTCGCCCTTAAGGGTTTGGTGACTCCGCTCAAGAGATGCTCTTCCCATTGCAGGTTACTGTGTCATGATGAGGCAAGCTCTATTTATACCTCATTTTTTAGCCACTGCAGTTGTACAACTTAAGGCAGCGTGTCCTTGAAATCTCCTAAAAATTCCACTGAGTCATACTTTCCTCCTGATTGAGAGGGTTGGGTGCCTTGTTGTAGTCTTATCTGTGAACTGAACAGGTGTGATTGTGAAAGGAATTTCCCTGTAAAAACTGAGACAACTAAATTGTATTAATAGTGAAGTAACCATTCTATAGCTGCCTCCACCCAAGTTCAGTGTCTTCCTTCATTGGCATGACATAAAGAATGTAGAACTGGGCTTGCAGTCTGTGATGTTTTCCCTCATTCATAGTGCACTTCAATTGAGCTTTATCTGGTTTGAGAGTGCGTTAGAAAAAAGGTTCTTGTTTCTTAAAATTGGAAAGAAATAGTAAAAGAGGTAGAACAGCTGAGTATCAGATCTAGAAAAATTTCATGTTTCAGTTCTGAAGGATGTTCTTAAATTATGCACACAACAAAATCCACAAACCAACCTCAAAATATGACCACCTTCTCTTCTGTAGACCTGCCTTGAAACTAAGGCTTGTTCAGGTACTGCTCTCACTTCTTGCTGTGATTTGTGCTATTGTTTGTGTCAGAGAAAGAGTTTAGTGATGTTCCTTGGCAATTAATTCCTGTTAACAGAGCACTTGTACACCTCTGAAGTATTTAGACACAGGAAAAAGGGGAAACTCCTATAGTTGTTTCAGCCTTTATAGATGAAATGACTTGCTTAGTTTGCAAGACTACATGTAACTTGTTATGCATTTATTATATGCATTGGGAAGCAGAGATTTTGAGCTAGGGTAAGAAGTATTTTGCACATTTGTGTCAGCTGATAACCCTTGTTGGTAATCATTAAAATACAGTTTTATATAGCCAACTGCAGTCTTTGTATTAATTACAGAAGTTTTTACAGGGAGCACTCTGTCAACACTTATTTGGCTAATTCACTTTTCAGTTTATGGCTAGAAATGAGAAATAAAGCTTTTAACATCAGGTCACTTTTGTTACTCTAGTGAAATTAAAATCAAGCAAACACAGAACAAACCACCACCAAAAAAGGGTAGGGTTGTCCTCTTTTATTGCAAATATTATTGCCTTGTACGAAAAAGCTAGCTTTAGTTTTCAAAAAGTTTAGATGAAGTGTATTTTTCTTCAAAAGTAAATTGAACTGAACCAAAACATCAATGATTAGACTGAGTTTTAAGAAAAAGTGTGTTTTGGAGAGAAATACTGTGTTTTAAGTGTTCTTTTTTAATTTAAAGTGGGATTTGAGGAGGGAAGAATGTATAATGCATCATTCTTAATATTAGCAGTGGAATATGGTAATTTATTACTTTTTTGAATGGGAATGAAAATTCAGTGAAATGCACCCAACGTGTTTTTAACGCCTTTTTAGTTCAAGGCAGATTGATGTGTTGGATATACAAAGGAAGGTTTAAGAAAACCTTCTGTGACCCAATTCTGATGACAATAAACAGGTCCATTCTTAAGATTTTTGAGAGAGTAGATCTCAGTCTCATGCACTTTTAGTTCCAGGTTAGTTTCTCAACTTTGAACAGACTGGCCCTTGGTTGTTTGCTTTCTTTTGCTTGTAAATAAATTGCTGCATGCTGTAAATGAAGAAGCAAATTCCTTTAATCTTGTGAAAGAGGCAGTGGCTCTCCAGCTCAGATTGGTTGGTCTCCATCAGGCTGGTTCCAGGGACTTGGGCAAGATGTTGGTCTTTGAAGTCTGACTTCTTCTAAACTTCCACAAGCCTGCATTGTGTGAAGTGACAGAAAAGCCTTTAAATAGGTAAGCTCAGAGTGTTTTTAGGTGTTGCCTGAGTTTGAAAAAGCAAGCCCTCAGATAAACTGTTTATATGGGGCATTATATTTACTTATGGAGCATCTGTTGATTCCTTGCTCTGGTGTTTATACAGCCTTTCCATTTTGAGGGAGTGCTCGGTGTTAGAGCAGGGGAAGGCCCTGTGCTAAAGGCTGCACACAAGGAGTTGCGTTGCTTTCCACACAGCCTGGCTTTGAAACATCCAATACTCAGTCCTGTGTGGTCCTGAGTCATAATTATGGGGATACAGATGTCCCTTGGGGGGAGTGTGGGAGCAAGTCAGATGTGAAATCTTTTGCTTAAAATAGAGTGCCTGATGAGTCTTCATCCTTGAGATGTGTTATAGCAGGTGTCTGCCTGTGACCCTTGCTGTTGTGGGTGACTGGGATCACAGAGAGCGTGATCTCCCAGGCAAGCTTGGAATCAACTCTGGGGAATGCTGTGAATGCCACAGCAGGGCCTGAGAGCTAGTGTGGAGGAGACCTCAGTTGTTAAGGAGATGGACTGCTGGGTTTTCACCCTTCCAGGGCTTTTTCACAGTGTGCAGGTTTGCAATGTGCAGGATCAGGTCCAAATGTAAAGTGTCCTCACTGCTGCATGGGTGGCAATATAAAACCTAAACCAGCTTTGGTTATAACTTTATATGAGCAATTTTAAGTCATTAAATGTTTTAAGAAGGTGCTGCTCAGCATTGCTCAGATGACCTGTCTGCTCATATTTGCAATGAGTGAGGAAAATGCATGAGCTTAAACCCTATAAAATGGCTAGAACAGTTTATTTCATTGTTGCAGTGAACTAGGAGGATATACTTGGTAGAGTTAGCTGACCATCCCTGTGCCTGTGTTGAGCTCTAACAGAGATAGGTTTAAAGAAGTGCCTGGCTTCTGTTAGTGTGAACTGGGAGAACTCGTATGGTGTGTTGGTGGGCATGTTTCCATGTGTGTGGTTGTAAGTCCTTCCTCTAGGGAAGAGGAGGACTCTCATCTGTTGAGCAGTTGGGTGATGTCTGGGTGATTGGTGCCATGAACCCTAATGCTGACCCATCAGGATTTGTGGGTGCCTGCATAACACTTCATGAAAACACTTGATACTTATTCCTAGTTTATGCTTTTCTAAAGTAGACATTGCAGCAAAGGCAGTCTTCTTTAGGCATCTTTGCCAGTCCTGTTTAACATCTTTATTGATGATTTAGATGAGGGGATTGAGTCCATCATCAGCAGATTTGCTGATAACACCAAGCTGGGAGGGAGTGTCGACCTGCTGGAAGGCAGGAGGGCTCTGCAGAGGGATCTGGATAGACTTGAGAGATGGGCTGATTGCAATGGGATGA